>JAVJIF010012711.1:0-172002 GCA_038442645.1 Agave tequilana | reverse complement strand
AGTAAGAGAAAAACATACGGCCTAAATAGTGAGTTGGTTAATTTAACAGTGTCAAACATTTGATACCGAATAAAAATTGGTTTGTTGGAGTTTTAAATGTTTAGATCATGATCAAATGGCCGGATTGAGAATTTGTATGTCTAAAGACATAGAGCTAACCCAACTCACTGCTTCGGCCGTCCGTTTTCCGCCGCTTGATGGATGGGCAAAAAGTATTTAAAACACTTAATTTTTGATTTATAATACTCGAAATAATATGAATCAACTTCAATGGAGTGGATCTTGTATTCGAATGTCGGAGGGTTGTATTTGAGTTAGAAGGATTCGGGCTCAAATCCTTCGAGAATGACACAAGTCTATCTCATATAGAGAAAGACTTGTGTCATTCCGAAAGGATTCGAGGCCAAATCCTTCCCACTCAAACACCAATATCCGACATCCGAATACAAGATGCACTCCATGAAGTTGATGTATATTATTTCAAGTATCTATAAATCAATCAATTATTTGAATATTTTTTCCTATGTATCAAGTAATAGAAAAACGGATGACTTAAATAGCGCGTTGGTTAGTTAACGGTGTAGAACATTTGAAACCTAATAAAAATTGATTTGTAGAGGTATTAAATGTTTAGATCATGATCAAATGGTTGGATCGAGAATTTGTATGTATAAAGACATAGATTTAACTAACTCACTACTTTCGACCCATCCAGTTTGCGCCACTTGATGAATGGGCAAAAGTATTCAAAACACATATTTTTAGTTTATAAATATTTACAATAATATAAATCAACTTCAACGGAGTGGATCTTGTATTCGAATGTCAAGAGCGATGTATTTGAGTGGGAAGGATTCAGGCCCGAATCCTTCCGGCATAACACAAGTCTAAATACACACACACACACACACACACACCACACACACAATATACATACAATAAATGTATATATATGCGCGCGCGTGCACACACACACATATAGGGGTTTTCTGTACCTCAGCCGACGGCTGAGAGAGTTTCTCAGCCGGCGGTGACGTGGCTGAATATATGCCACATATCGGTCGCAAAGTGTAGGCGCGAAAAAAAAATCAAAAAAAAATCCCCCTAAAGAATCGTGAATCAAATTGACAAAAATACCCATTTTTTACTTCTAAACTAGCATAAACTCATCCACAAACAAAATTTACCTAAGAATTTTCAGTTGAATATATTTACAGTTATAAAATTCCTAATTCTAAACATCGAAAATATAATAAAAAAATTTGGATCAAGATAATGTGAAATAAACAGCAGCATTGAAAAGTAAAAAATGTTTGAAAACATAAAAAAACATGATATCCTTCAGCACTCCGACGACAGACGCTGTCTTTTTTCACATGCTTTATGTAACAGAATTCTGACCGTTTTACAAATTCCGCGATCAAAGTTGCAGTCATAGTATAATAAAACTTTCGAACACTGGGACCATGGTTGCAGACATAATATAATATAACTTTCAATTTTATATGACGACAGCGACACTATTCGCAGTCATAGTATAATAAAACTTTCTATCATTGTGATCATGATCGCAGAGTTAATATAATAGAACTTTCAATTTTATATCACGTCTGTGACCCTAGTCGCATTCCTTATTCGCATAAAAATAACAGACGAAACATACTATCGTACAGCACTTCGACCTCGTTCAGCACTGCAAACCAACGTCGCTATCTTTTTTTCGCATGCCTTATGTAAAATATTTTTAATAAATTACAAAGTAGATTAGTCATGCGACCCTGAGATCAGTCCGCGTATATCACATCTTTAAAATACTATATTAATTACTCTAAATTTAAATGGAGTATTAATATTCTATCTACCGTGATACAACAACAGTCTCGAAAAAAGAGATGCACTAATATTAATCTCGATAAAGGAAAGATGTGCACCATATGTAATCTAAAGATATAGGAAAACATTCTATAAAAAGTTAATTTATACTTCACGTAGTAAACCTCTGGGAAAAAAGGAACTTTTCGGATTCTCTCGCCATAAACTCTTCAATTTAATATTTTAATTTTTTTTACACTTCTTCCCATACTCAACCGTCACCTATAACAATTATATTACTATTCATATTCTTTCACATTATTGACCTTTATATAGTGCTTGTAACTAATACATTATCTCATATCTAAAAACTATATTTTTGCTCTTCTTTTTTCAATTGATTTCAAAAACTTCCAGAAAATAATTCATATTGAATCATGTCTTCCCCATCTTCTTCCTCTGAACACTCAGATTTCAACTCAATCATTCCCCCACCGGTCCTCTTTCTTTAGGGTATTCTAGTGAATCTGATACCAGTCTGGACTTCACTCCTTTTGACTATCTCACTACATCAAATAATATTTTAAACTGATCATCCTCTTCATGAGATGATGAAGTTTTCATGTGGCTTAGTGAGGAGGAAATTATTCCTCTGCCACTTGACAGAGACATACTTGATGAAAGCATGTCCTCTGATGCTGGAGGCTCGCTCTCGACTCGGACACGGATCGGACGAAGAGCTTGATAGAGACGAATCCATTCTGAGAGTTTATCGATGAACCAAAAAACACTCAAAAAGAGGAAGATGATGAGGAAATAAGTGATGAAACAGGAAGACGAGGAGAATGAAGAGATGAATCTGCTTATGATGGTGATGACGACGAGGATTAGGATTTCTGATCTTCTGATATTCAACGTTATTTTGTCTTCTGTTAGAGCTTTTAATGCTCTTTTTTTGTAAGGTCTCTTTCTGACCATATTATGTTATAAATAAAATTTACTTCTATCTGTAAATAATCTTTCATATTTTTAAAAACATATAAAAGTATGCCGTATAGTTATTATTCTGCATCTTATCGGCGATAATGGTCGCAGTACTCATATAATAATTACATATGAAACTGCGACCACGGTCGTTGTCCAGTCATAAATAGTTTGATCGTTTGCATTCA
Source organism: Agave tequilana (assembly GCA_038442645.1). Classification (NCBI taxonomy): domain Eukaryota; kingdom Viridiplantae; phylum Streptophyta; class Magnoliopsida; order Asparagales; family Asparagaceae; genus Agave; species Agave tequilana. Next base: position 169,018 of record JAVJIF010012711.1, on the reverse strand, counting down.
ATAAAGTTAAAAACAGCTACCATGGTCGCAGTCACAATTAAACTATATAAAACAGATAATACTGCGAACATGATCGCAATCCTCTCAAATCAGTATATTTCACTGTATATCACACAATTAAAAACTGCGACTGTTATTCTTAAACCTGCGACCATAGTCGCAGTCCTAATTCGCATGCAATAAGTAAAAAAAATTCGTAGTTTATAGGCGGCTGAGACAACAGTTACAGTGAAGAGCAAATATATAAAATCATACGTAAACTGCGCTATAGTATCAATCCTTAGTCACCGTTATAAATTTAACTTAGCAAAAAATTCATCCACAAAAAATGCTGGCCGTGAGTACTGCGACCATAGTCGCAGTCCTTGATCGCATCCTATATGTAAAAAAAAATTTAATAGTTTATAGGCGGTTGAGACAACATCACAGTGAAGAACAAATATATAAAATATACGTAAACTGCGATTATAGTATCAGTCTAGTCACCGTTATTACATTTAACCAAGCAAAAAAAAACACGTCCCAAGACTGCTCTCGTTAAGCACTGCGATCATAGTCGCAGTCCTCGTCCGAATTCAATATGTAAAAAAAATAGTAATATTTATACATTTCATGCGAAAAAAAGTAAGCTGCGACTATATTCAAATCAGTAAATTTCAAATCAGATAACAAAAAATTAATAAAGAAGCATTCAAATTAGTTTATGATTGATAAAAATTGGTCGCAGTTTGCCCGCAGTTATAAAAGATAATTGTGACAATATTGAATAACGTCAGAAATATAAAAAAATAATAACTATACAGATCCACTGTCTTTTATACCACAGGGGCATTAGTAATTTCAACATGTTTCAATAGGCGGGGCGTTCTTTCTAGTGTGGCTAATAATGTGCCCGTCACCGCAGGCTAAGAGGGTCTCTCAACCGTCGGCTAATATACATTTTTTCTCATATATATATAGTAGTCTTCGTGTGAGAAACTTTCTCACATGAAGACCGTGAGAAAACTATATAGGAGCTTTTGTGGATGATCTGAACCATTCATCTTGATCTATATACTTTATTTAGACTATCAATTAAAAATCACGCGAGTCCGAACTTTTTTACCCATACAATAAGTGGTTACAAAACATATGTTATATTCACACGTAGAATAAAGATGTCACTTGATGCATCGGTAAAAAAAGTTGGAATCGCGTGATTTTTTATTGGTAGTCTAATTAGAGTATGTAGATTATGATGAACGGTTCAGATCATCCATAAAATCTCTCTTATATGGTTTTCTCACGAAGCTTATTATGAGAAAGTTTCTCATTTGAAATATATATATATATATATATATATATAGATATATATATATATATATATATATATATATATATATATATTGAGTTGTATTATGAATACTTTCTATTATTTTTTGAGTGAAACTCTTACCACCTTTTCGACCTTGATGACTTCGAGAGTTGCGCATATCAAAACCTCTATCTTGAGAAACCACCTTGTTTTGAATGTGGTTTCGTTTACAGTATGAAGACTATCTTATTACTTAAATATTTAAATCCCATCAGCAGCCTCCTCTCCTTCATTCCATTGATGCGCGTCCAGTCGCGAGGAATAAACAGTGATCGCCGACGAGGAATGGAAGAATCATTGTCCTCTGAAGTCCGCGCTGCTCCACCGCTGGCGTCACAAGAAAGCCCTTTTCTGTTGCTTCTCGTTGGATTCCACCCTCCTCGTACCCTCCCTCATCGTCTGCCCCTCCCTCAGCTCCAGTTCTTTTCTTGAGGAGAAGCTAAGGGTCTACGATGCCGCTGCATGCTGCAGAGAATGGTCGAGGCTCTTGTGTGGTTTTTGTTGTAGCCCGAAGAGAATTTAACTGAAATTTGTTGTGTAGTTGTTGAGAATTTATAAAATTTGTGTCTTTGTCTAGCCACCACAATCACGGGGAAAGAAGCATGGCTCATTGTTGAGAAATGATTGAATCTTGGAGTAAGAATGCTGGATTTTGTTTTTAGATATTTTACGCTGCGCGCGCGCCTGTGCATAATATATATGAGAGAAATGTAAATCAGCTGACACAGGAGGCAACTCCCTCCTATGCGCACTCAAAAATCATATTTTCCGAGTGAATTTTCAAGATCCGACCGCACATTATCATATTCATATTCTAAAATACACACAATATAAAAAATCAAGTGATTTGAAATACGTTTACTCATTGATCTAATCGTTTCATTTTATTCTATTGTTAAAAAATCGTTATGTTTGCATCCAAGAAAATAGAGTAAACAAACTTCAAATCACTTGATTTTTTTATATGTGTATATTTTAGAATATGAAGATGATATGTGCGGTCGGATCTTGAAAATTTACTCGGGAAATTGATTTTGAGTGCGACATAGGAGGAGTTGCCTCCTGTGTCAGCTGATTTTACATTTCTCTCATATGAGAGAAATGTAAATCAGCTGACACAGGAGGCAACTCCCTCCTATGTCGCAACTCAAAAATCATATTTCCGAGTGAATTTTCAAGATCCGACCGCACATTATCATATTCATATTCTAAAATATACACATATAAAAAATCAAGTGATTTGAAATACGTTTACTCATTGATCTAATCGTTTCATTTTATTCTATTGTAAAAAATCGTTAATGTTTGCATCCAAAGAAAATAGAGTAAACAAACTTCAAATCACTTGATTTTTTTATATGTGTATATTTTAGAATATGAAGATGATAATGTGCGGTCGGATCTTGAAAATTACTCGGGAAATTGATTTTTGAGTGCGACATAGGAGGGAGTTGCCTCCTGTGTCAGCTGATTTACATTTCTCTCTCTCTCTCTCTCTCTCTATCTATATATATATATTATATATATATATTATATATATATATATATATATTATATATATATATATATATATATATATGGGGTTACTGTAGCCAGCCTGCAGGCTGAGAGAGTTTCTCAGCCGGCGGGACGTGGCTGAATATATGCCACACATCGGCCGCAGTGTGTTGGCGCCAAAAAAAGTTAAAAAAAATCCCGCCTAAACAATCGTGAAACAAATTGACAAAAATACCCCTTTTCTAATTCTAAAGTGGAATAAAGTCGTGAACAAACAAAAATTTCAGTTAAATATATCTACAGTTATAAACTTCGTAATTTAATACATCGAAAAATGTAATTAAAAAAATTGGATCAATATAATGTAAAATAAGCAGAAGCATTGAAAATTTAAAAAACATGTCATGGTCGCAGACTTAATACAATATAACAACTGCGACACAGTCGCAGTCATAGTCGCACTATAGTATAACAAAACGTTTTTATGCGACCTAATACAATATAATTTCAATTTTATATGACAATTGCGACATAGTCACACTCAATAGTCGCAGTCATTGTATACAAAACTTCTTTATATAACGTCTGCGACCCTAGTCGCATTCTATCGTACAACAATGCGACCTCCTTCAGTACTGCGACCAAAGTCGCAATCTTCTTTTCCATGCCTATGTAAAAGATTTTAATATGCGACTAGGTGGATTAGCCATCCGACCCTGAGATCAATTCGCGTATATCAAATCTTATAAAAATTATTATATTAATTACACTGAATTAAATGAAGTAATTAATATTCTTTCTACAGTGATACAACAACAGTCTAGAAAAAAAGAGATGCACGTAATGTTAATCTCGAGAAAGGAAAGATGTGCACCATACGTAATCTAAAGGTATAGGCAAACAATTCTATAAAAAGTTAATTTTGTACTTCATGTATTAAACCTCTGGAGAAAAAAGAACTCTTCGGATTCTCCCGCAATAAATCTTCAATTAAATATTTATTTATTTTTTACACTTCTTACCATACTCAATCATCACGTAACAATTATTATTACTATCATGTTCTTCCACAATATTGACCTTTAATATAATGCTTGTTACTAATATATTATCTCATACCTAAAAACTATATTTTTGCTCTTCCTTTTCAATTGATTTCAAAAACTTCCAAAAAAAATTCATTCTTAAATCATGTTGTAACACCCCGCTCCCAGAATACGTACTTAGTTGCGTATTCAGATTTTTGATCGTATTTTTCGATTTACTTCCTGTATTTGTTTTGTATTATGAATTATTTATATGATCGTTTTATCTTGGATCTGGATTCGTGAACTCGGAGTCAGCTTAATCTGAACCGGGAACCCGATCCTAGTGAATTGCTCGATTTGGTCTTTTCGCTATTTCGATTTGATGATTTTAGTTTTAAATTCGTTTTCCAATATTTTAGATTTTTTATGATTTTTAGAATTTTCCTGAATTAAATTGAAATTCTTCAAAACCGTGTCGACAGTGCCGCTGACCGATTCCCGGATTTTTTATTTACAAACGGAGTTGATTTCAAAAATGACTTTCACATCATTTCTTAAAATCATATTTTTATCTAAATACTTTTCTGAGATTTTTCAGAATTTATCGAAAATCCGGCCAACCCGTGTAGACCGATATTGACGGTTGACTTTAGGATTTTTATTTTAAAATGGGATTGAATTTCTGAAAACTGAATTCACCAAAAATCTTTATATAATATTTATTATTTTGAGAATTTTGAAAAGCTTTCCAAACTACTTTATTTTTGGACTTTCCGGAGTTTTCGGTGTTTTCCCCAGATACCGGAATAGTACCCAGATATTTTTCCACTTTTCTCTCTCCTCGCTAACGCGAGTTTCACCAACCTAGGATCCTGCATTGAATGCAGAGATCCTCTCCATACTGCATTTAATGCATTTCAGATCAACTCAAATCAAGTCATTATGACTTTTGTCCTTTTGTTAACGCAACTTTTCCAAACGCAAGTTTTGTTCCCGCGTCGGGCAATTGCCAGACGCGGATTTTCTTTCACTTGGACGCAGTTTTGTTTCTTGGAGACACAAGTCTTATTTAATGGGAATGATGCCAATTTATAATATTTATTTTCCTCCATTATATAACCCCCCCCCTTCTTCTTCTCCTTTCACTTTTCTTTCTTCCTTCTTTTGCATCCAACAGCCAACGAAATGGCTTGCCATGAAAAGAGCCTCTTGCTCCCTCCTTTGGCTAGCCATTTTCCACCTCCTCCACCTGTACAATCTCTCTCTCCCTGTACACTCTCCCTCCATGGACTTCTCTCTCTAGCTCACACTTTCTCTCTCCTCTCCCTATCATTTTCTCTTTAACGCGTTGACGCGTTGATTTCCTGGATTCCGGTGATCGGGGATTTCACTATTCTTCTAAAGATTTAGGCGAGTGTTCTCGCCTCCATTTGGTTCCCGCGCTCGTCGGGTCGACATGTATTTTATTCCATGTTTATATGTATTCTGTATTGGGCTGGGTCCCTGTATTGGTGTATGGCCGAGTGCCAATGACTGGACATGTATTGCTCTGTGACGAATGCTTGTATTAGGTAGTTTAATTCTTGTACATAACCATGTCTGTGATGTATTTTACTGCTTTATACCATGCGTGGCCGACCCTTCGTGGTCGTTGAACTCTGGGTTTCTGCCCACTCCTGGGATGGCTGGTAGCCACCGAGAGTGCGCTTAAACCCCGAGCGTTCTTGGACCCTCAGCCTTCCGCCTCCGGTCTCTCACTATCTCGAAAGGGAAGTGATTGGGACCGTCAGGTCTCTCAGCCCTTCAGCCTCCGGTCTCTCACTATCTCGAAAGGGAAGTGATTGGGACCGTCAGGTCTCTCAGCTCCGCCTGGTTATCATGATCAGCGTTCAGCGCTTTGCCACTAGATTCGTCTAGGCGAGATGCTGCCGGAATTCCTACTCGCACTTAAGCCGAGTTGTCCTGGTAACCTTACCAGACGCTCCAGTGTTAAATACTGTTTGCTGTCTGTACACTCCAGCTTGCTCAGCTCCGCTTGATGTGCTCAGCTACTATTCTATCACATGCCATGTATTCACCTGATATGTTAACACCTGATGTGTTATCACCTGACACCAAGACCTGCTACTACTTGGCAAGACCCCTTGTTATGACATGACTTACCACCGGACTAATATCAATCTCTTGACATGATTGGTCACCTGCCAAATATCATCCTCCTGTCATGCTATCACTTGACACCCGGCATGATATACTTGACATGTGATTATCTCATTTCGCGAATACTATACTTGTTATCCTGTATTATATATACAATGACCTGAATCTATAGTACTCACGTACTCCTAAACTCCTGATCATGTCTTGTACCTGCTATTCCTGTATTGATAATCACATATTAAATTCTAATAAGACAACTTGCACCCGGTTTGGGGGAAACTGATGGGCCCTGATTAATCATGTTTATGGTGGTCTTATCGAGCCGCGCGTGGCCAACATACTTGAGGGATCACCTGGCGCCACCAGGGATTCCGTGGGTGTGCTGGCACCCCTACTCCTGGTTTATTCCTGCCGGGTATGCACACGCCCTAGGCCTATTTCTATGGGATCTGCGATACTCTATTCCTGTTCGGGCGTAAATAAGTCCCGGTACCTAGCGGTACGTTCCGGCTCAGCACCGGATACTCCTGGACCGTTGTCCCGGGCATGTACGGGACTCATTCGAAACATGATTCATCGAACTTTATCAGTTTCCAAATAACTTTCTCTATAAGTTGTGAGTGGAATATGTGGAATGGGACGCATACTGAAACCTACAACTTAGACGGCATCAATTATAATAAGATGCTAATATGCAATTGTTGTGCTGTTTGTAACTCAGGTTGTACGTGCTTGGATTACGGTAACATGGGATAAAGGTATATAGATGAGGGTTTCCTTGTTTGGATTATTCCTTCGAGGTACTAATCTCATGGAGCCGGCCTAAACCTGTACAATCGAATTTGCTCGTAATCGGTTTATTCGGTTTTATCGGTTTTATTTAGCTTAGGAGATAACTGGTGTGTGCCCTATCTACTTTACTTCTCATCTCTTTACCTTCTCTTATCTTATCATACCATGAGTAGTTCCTGCTTGATATCACTTGTTTTATATCTACTTGCTCCTGCATGCTTACCTATGCTCGCCACTTGGCATTCGTATCACACTCGCCTGGGGAGTTCTATCTGACTCCCCTGGATCCTCATGTCCAGGTCATGGAGCTTGAGCGTGTGGATTCTCCCAGTTGCTGATCAGAGCGGCGCAGCTGAAGCGGGGATCTCCAGCAGACCGCCCAGAGCTCTATTCTTCCAGGCCCCCTGTGCGCCTCTCGAGTTTTCCTTTTGTAAACTCGTGAGTGCCTTTTATACTGTTCACTCTTTGTACATCCCTTTGTATTCTCGCATTTGCGCCTATCGGTGATGTAATATTATTGTAATAGTTGTCACATCTGGTGATAACTTTGTAATTGTACTCATATGTTGGAATGTATAATGCACCACGTGCTTCCGTACTCTGATTCTTACCTACTGATGCTTAGCGTATATACGTAAGGGTATTTCTGACCTGCGTATATACGTCGCAGTAACGTCTCCGTACCCGCCGGATCGGGGCGTTACAGGTTGGTATCAGAGCCTAGGCTCTTACATCCTCAGTACGTCCAGATGGAAAATTAATGGTAAAGAATTTGCAACTGGAATTGCTTGAGTCCTGATTATACAGTCCAACTACAAGTACAGAGTTATCTATTCTTTCTTAATCATCCTTCCTTTGATTCCTAATCCCTTCCATATATCCACTGTTTTGGTTTTTCGAAGCCCCTTTATACCAACTTAAGATATGAATAGACTAGAGAGGTAGTGGCTGGTTCTGAATGAAGCTATTACATGATCTCTTCGCCAACTCTATGAAGCTCGGTATTCTCAGGATTGATCCACGATTGGGTTATCTTTCAGAAGTTGGTATCCGGATTTCTCTACGACTCTTATATATCTTGGCTATATCTTTCAGAGTGATCGATGCCTGGTCTTCGGAAGTCTTAATTATCGGTCTTCTTTATTTATGGTCAGTATTATTTGGCATCGTTTAAAGATTTATGCGGCAGGAAGTGCAGAAGATGTCTATATTCAGATTATTGTTCAGTCGACTTGGGAAGCCCTACCTGCAGTGATTCATATCTTGATTGGTATAATTCCTGTCCTTATCCCTCTTGTGTTCATCTTCCCCTTATCGAAATTGCGAGGACGCAATTTTTTGTAAGGTGGATGGATTGTAACACCCCACTCCCAGAATACGTACTTAGTTGCGTATTCAGATTTTTCGATCGTATTTTTCGATTTACTTCCTATATTTATTTTGTATTATGAATTATTTATATGATCGTTTTATCTTGGATCTGGATTCGTGAACTCGGAGTCAACCTTAATCTGAATCGGGAACCCGATCCTAGTGAATTGCTCGATTTGGTCTTTTCGCTATTCCGATTTGACTGATTTCAGTTTTAAACATCGTTTTCTAATATTTTAGATTTTTTATGATTTTTGGAATTTTCCTGATTAATTGTAATTCTTCAAAACCGGTGTCGACTAGTTGCCGCTGATCGATTCCCGGATTTTTAATTTACAAACGGAGTTGAATTTCAAGAAACGACTTTCACATCATTTCTTAAAAATCATATTTTCTATCTAAATACTTTTTCTGAGATTTTTCAGAATTTATCAAAAATCCGGCCAACCCGGTGTAGACCGATATTGACGGTTGACTTTAGGATTTTATTTTAAAAATGGGATTGAATTTCTGAAACTGATTTCACAAAAATCTTTATATAATATTTATTATTTTTGAGAATTTTTAAAAGCTTTCCAAGCTACTTTTTTTTTGGACTTTCCCGAGTTTTCGGTGTTTTCCCAGATACCGGAATAGTACCCAGATATTTTTTCACTTTCTCTCTCCTCGCTAGACGCGAGTTTCACCAATCTAGGATCCTGCATTTAATGCAGAGATCCTCTCCATACTGCATTTAATACATTTCAGATCAACTCAATCAAGTCATTATGACTTTTGTCCTTTTGTTAACGCAACTTTTTCCCAAACGCAAGTTTTGTTCCCGCGTCTGGGCAATTGCCAGACGCGGATTTTCTTTTCACTTGGACGCAGGTTTTGTTTCTTGGAGACACAAGTCTCATTTTAATGGGAATGATGCCAATGTTATAATATATTATTTTCCTCCATTATATAACCACCCCACTTCTTCTTCTCCTTTTCACTTTTCTTTCTTCCTTCTTTTGCATCCAACAGCCAACGAAATGGCTGCCATGAAAAGAGCTCTTGCTCCCTCCTTTGGCTAGCCATTTTCCACCTCCTCCACCTCCATTTTCACCACCAACTCCACCACATCTTTCTCCTCCATCTCCTCCTTCATTCCAACAACAACAACAACTACAACACCTCCTACACCATCTTCTTCTTCATCTTCTTTTTCACCAAATAACCCATCTTCTCCACCACCTTCTCCACCATTCCCACCACACCTATACCACCTTAGCCACACCAACTGCGCCATCTTCTTCCCCTCGGAGAGCTCTTCTAATGAACTATAGCTTCGCTCTCCGAAACCCTTTTTGTAAAATCCCATTTTACAATATGAACTACACTTGCACCATTAAACTACCTTCTCTTTGGAGCTTTGGCCACCCTCTCTGGCTACTTCCGGCCATTCCCGGCCATCTCCGGCCGCCGCCGGTGACTACCGGCCATCACCGGCCATCCTCCCTTCCTCTTTTCATTCTTTCCTTTCCTTCTTTCTTTCTTTCCTTCTTTTTCCTTTCCTTTCCTTTTCATTTTCCTTGTCTTCTCTGATTTTCCTCCCTAACTTGGGGAGACCAAAAAACTGGCGTTTCCCCTTTTCTCCCAAAAACCTGCGTCCCACTTTCCCTTTTAACTCCTTGTCTCTCTCTCCTTCTCTGTTAATTGCTGACGCGGATCTCACCCCCGCGTCTAGGCAATTCCTTAACGCGAATCTTCGCGTTCTTGATACTTGTATAACGCGGCCTTCGCGTTCCTGTATTGACGCGGCGCGGAGCTCATACCCGCGTCTGTGTCATTCTCGTGTCAACACAACGCGGAGCTTATGCCCGCGACCGTGTTCTTCTCGTGTTAACGCGACGCGGAACCCAGAACCGCGTCCGCGTTCTCCTCGTGTCCTGACTTGAACGCCGGTCTCGAACTCGCAGTTGTGACATCTACGCGACGCGACTCCCGCGTCTGCGACCCCCGCGTCTCACTCTCAAAACCGTGCCTCCCTGTACAATCTCTCTCCCTGTACAATCTCCCTCCATGGACTTCTCTCTCTAGCTCACACTTTCTCTCTCCTCTCCCTATCATTTTCTCTTTAACGCGTTGACGCGTTGATTTCCTGGATTCCGGTGATCGGGGATTTCACTATGTCTTCTAAAGATTTAGGCGAGTGTTCTCGCCTCCATTTGGGTTTTCCCGCTTCGTCGGTCGACATGTATTTTATTCCATGTTTATATGTATTCTGTATTGGGCTGGGTCCCTGTATTGGTGTATGGCCGAGTGCCAATGACTGGACATGTATTGCTCTGTGACGAATGCTTGTATTAGGGTAGTTTAATTCTTGTACATATACCATGCCTGTGATGTATTTACTGCTTTATACCATGCGTGGCCGACCCTTCGTGGTCGTTGAACTCTGGGTTTCTGCCCACTCCTGGGATGGCTGGTAGCCACCGAGAGTGCGCTAAACCCCGAGCGTTCTTGGACCCTCAGCCTTCCGTCTCCGGTCTCTCACTATCTCGAAAGGAAGTGATTGGGACCGTCAGGTCTCTCAGCCCTTCAGCTCCGGTCTCTCACTATCTCGAAAGGGAAGTGATTAAAACCGTCAGGTCTCTCAGCTCCGCCTGGTTATCATGATCAGCGTTCAGCGCTTTGCCACTAGATTCGTCTAGGCGAGATGCTGCCGGAATTCCTACTCGCACCTTAAGCGAGTTGTCCCGGTACCTTGCCAGACGCTCCAGTGTTAAATACTGTTTGCTGTCTGTACACTCCAGCTTGCTCAGCTCCGCTTGATTGTGCTCAGCTACTATTCTATCACATGCCATGTATTCACCTGATATGTTAACACCTGATGTGTTATCACCTGACACCAGACCTGCTACTACTTGGCAAGACCCCTTATTATGACATGACTTACCACCGGACTAATATCAATCTCTTGACATGATTGGTCACCTGCCAAATATCATCCTCCTGTCATGCTATCACTTGACACCCGGCATGATATACTTGACCTGTGATTATCTCATTTACGCGAATACTATACTTGTTATCCTGTATTATATATACAATGACCTGAATCTATAGTACTCACGTACTCCTGAACTCCTGATCATGTCTTGTACCGCTATTCCTGTAAATTGATAATCACATATTAAATTCTAATAAGACAACTTGCACCCGGTTTAGGGGAAACTGATGGGCCCTGATTAATCATGTTTATGGTGGTCTTATCGGCCGCGCGTGGCCACATACTTGAGGGATCACTGGCGGCCACCAGGGATTCCGTGGGGTGTGCTGGCACCCCTACTCCTGTTTATTCCTGCCGGGTATGCACACGCCCTAGGCCTATTTCTATGGGATCTGCGATACTCTATTCCTGTTCGGGCGTTAAATAAGTCCCGGTACCTAGCGGTACGTTCCGGCTCAGCACCGGATACTCCTGAACCGTTGTCCCGGGCATGTACGTGACTCATCCGAAACATGATTCATCGAACTTTATCAGTTTCCAAATAACTTGCTCTATAAGTTGTGAGTGGAAGTATGTGGAATGGGACGCATACTAAAACTTACAACTTAGACGGCCTCAATTATAATAAGATGCTAATATATAATTTGTTGTGCTATTTTGTAACTCAGGTTGTACGTGCTTGGATTACGGTAACATAGGATAAAGTATATAGATGAGGGTTTCCTTGTTTGGATTATTCCTTCGAGGTACTAATCTCATGGAGCCGTGGCCTAAACCTGTACAATCGGATTTGCTCGTAATCGATTTTATTCGGTTTTATCGGTTTTATGTTAGCTTAGGAGATAACTGGTGTTGCCCTATCTACTTTACTTCTCATCTCTTTACCTTCTCTTATCTTATCATACCATGAGTATTTCCTACTTGATATCACTTGTTTTATATTTACTTGCTCCTGCATGCTTACCTATGCTCGCCACTTGGCATTCGTATCACCACTCGCCTGGGGAGTTCTATCTGACTCCCCTGGATCCTCATGTCCAGTCATGGAGCTTGGAGCGTGTGGATTCTCCCAGTTGCTGATCAGAGCGGCGCAGCTGAAGCGTGGATCTCCAGCAGACCGCCCAGAGCTCTATTCTTCCAGGCCCCCTGTGCGCCTCTCGAGTTTTCCTTTTGTAACTCGTGAGTGCCTTTTATACTGTTCACTCTTGTACATCCCTTTGTATTCTCGCATTTGCGCTATCGGTGATGTATATTATTGTAATATTTGTCACATCTGGTGATAACTTTGTAATTGTACTCATATGTTGGAATGTATAATGCACCACGTGCTTCCGTACTCTGATTCTTACCTGTACTGATGCTTAGCGTATATACGTAAGGGTATTTCTGACCTGCGTATATACGTCGCAGTAACGTCTCCGTACCCGCCGGATCGGGGCGTTACACATGTCTTCCCCATCTTCTTCCTCTGAACACTTGATTTCAAACTTCAATCGTTCCCCCACCGGTCCTTTGTCTTCAGGATATTCCTAGTGAATCTGATACCAGTCTGGACTTCACTCCTTTTGACTATCTCACTACATCAAATAATGTATTAACTGATCCTCCTATTCATGATGATAATGAAGTTTTCTGGGGATTAGTGAAGAAGAAGAAGACTTATTCCTCTGCCACTTGACGGAGACATGCTTGATGAAAGCATGTCCTCTGATGCTGTAGGCTCGCTTTCCTCGCAACGGGTCAGACGAAGAGCTTGATAGAGACGATCCATTCTGGGAGTTCATCGGTGAAACAAAAAAACCTCAAAAACAGGAAGATGATGAGGAAATAAGTGATGAAGAGGAAGAGCAGAAGAATGAAGACGATGAATCTGCTTATGATGGTGATAATGACGAGGATTAGGATTTCCTGATCTTCTGATATTCAATTATATTTTGTCTTCTTTTAAAAGCTTTTAATTCTATTTTTTTGTAAGGTCTCTTTCTCACTATATTAACTTATAAGCTCTTTTAATTACATATCCAAACTGCGACTGCTGTTCTTAAACACTGCGACCATAGTCGCAGTCCTAACGGATGCAATAATTAAAATAATTCATACGTTATAGGCGGCTGAGACAAAAAATACGGTGAACTGCGACTATAGAATCAGTCCTTATTCAGACAAAAGTCAAAAATAAAGAACAAAAAGAATATAAATAATACGTAAACTGTGATTATACTATCGCTCTCGTTAAATACTGCGACCATAGTCGCGGTACTGCGATCATAGTCACAGTCCATGGTCGCATAATATATGTAAACACCAATTTAATTGTTCGTAGGAGGATCAGACAACATTCACAAAATAAAGAACTAAAAATATAAAAATAATACGTAAAACTGTGATTATACTATCACTCTCGTTAAGTACTGCGATCATATTCGCGGTACTGCGATCATAGTCGCAGTCCTGGTCGCATAATATATGTTAACACCAATTAATTGTTCATAGGAGGATCGGACAAACATTCAGAAATTATACGAAGGACAGTATTTGATGACTAACGGTGACAATTTATGGTCGCAGTTACTTAATCATTTATCAGTTCCCAATGCGACCTATGGTCGCAATAATGTACTGTTTTGGAGTTCAAAGCAATTTAAAGTTATATTGTATTAACTTTTAAACTGTTTTGGATAACTAAAACAGTCACCTAGGAAGTATACAATTTTTGGGAAAAGGTAGAAAATAAGTTTGGGAGATATTCACGTGGTTTAAGAGCTTAAAACCCTTTGGAATTCCGGATTAAAATATATAAAAGGTCATCAACAAAGGATTAAAAAACATACTAATTATTTTTTTTGCTCAAACTCGTTACTCTCACTGTTCGGAAAATAGCTCACTGTTCGGAAAATAGATTTAAAAATGTCTTCTCCACCGTCTTCACCGGAAAGAAGCCAATCATCTAATGATGATTGGATGTATAATTATGAAGATATGCCTCGCTACGGGTCAGAGGATGAGCTTGATACAGACGACCCGTTCGGAGAGTTCATTGATGAACCAAAATACAAACATGAAGAGGAAGAAAGCGAAGAGGAGATTGCCGCTGAAAAGGAGGAAGGGACAAAAAGCGATACGGAAGACGAAAGCAGTCATACTCTGACGATGAATCTGATTACGATGGTGATGATGAGGATTAGAAGTTTAAAAATTGTATTTTGTTTTTTTTTAAATATATATGAATCTGTTTTCTAAGGTTAATTTTAAAATGAAGGATATATATGACTTTTTTTAAATTAAAGCAGTCATACTTTTTTTTAAAATATATATGACTTTGATCGCAGTTGTTAGCCGAGTATTAATAAAATACACTGCGACCTTGTCGCAGTTGCTGGTCTTTAGTATATCAATAAGAATACTGCGACCTTGGTCGCTATGGTGCGTGTAAAATATAAAGGAAACACCTACCTAACGTACTGCGACCTAGTCGCAGTCATTGTACTGCGACCCTAAATTGCAGATGCTGGCCCTCTTTATCAATAACAACATATGCGTGTTAATATAAAGGAACACCTACCTAACGTACTGTGACCTAAGTCGCAGTCATTGTACTGCGACCCTAGATTGCAGATGCTGGCCCTCTTTATCAATAACAATATATGCGTGTTAATATAAAGGAAACACCTACCTAACGTACTGCGACCTAAGTCGCAGTCACTGTACTGCGACCCTAGATTGCAGATGCTGGCCCTCTTTATCAATAACAACATTGCGACCTTGTTCGCAATTAACCATGTACACTGCGACCAAAGTCTCTGTCTACATTATATACCAAAAAAATAAACTATATAGGAGAACCTAGATCTGACAAAGAGAGATAAGAAAATAGGGGAAAAAATAATTATAATCAATAACCTAATCATATAAAGAGCGGCAAAAAGAAAGGGGAAAAAATAATAATAAATAAGTCTGACAACGTGCGCTCCAAAAATTGCCTTTTGGGCAAAAAAATAATAAACAATAAGGAAAGTTAAAGAAAAAGTAGCTTTTCATAAGGGGTATTTGGTAATTTAACTTCTTCCTATAAGCGGGCCGCAAGTTAGTGAGGTGACAAATTGAGCCACGTCACCGTAGGCTGAGAGAGTACTCTCAGCCCGCGGGCTGATATACATTTCTCTCTCTCTCTCTCTCTCTCTATATATATATATATATATATATATATATATTATATATATATATATATATATATATATATATATATATATATATATATGGGTTACTGTACCTCAGCCGACAGCTGAGAAAGTTTCTCAGCCGGCGGTAACGTGGCTGAATATATGCAACATATAGGTCGCAAAAGTGAAGGCGCCAAAAAATTATAAAAAATCCCGCCTAGAGAAACGTGAATCAAATGACAAAAATACCCATTTTTTACTTCTAAACTGGCATAAACTCAGCCACAAACAAAATTTCCTAAACAATTTTCAGTTGAATATATCTACAGTTATAAAATTCGTAATTCTACTACATCGAAAAATATAATAGAAAAAAATTTGGAACAACATAATGTGAAATACAGCAGCATTGAAAAGTAAAAAACATGTTTGAAATATAAAAAAAACATGATATCCTTCAGCACTCCGATGACAGACGCTGTCTTTTTTCACATGCCTTCTGTAACAGAATTCTCACCGTTTTACAAATTCCGCGATCATTATCGCGGTCATAGACTTTCGAACACTGCGACCATGGGCGCAGACATAATATAATATAATTTTCAATTTTATATGACACAGCGACACTAGTCACAGTCATATTATAACAAAACTTTCTATCACTACGACGATGGTCGCAGACTTAATATAATATAACCTTCAATTTTATATCACGTCTGCGACCCTAGTCGCATTCCTTATTCGCATAAAAATAACAGACGAAACATGCTATCGTCCAGCACTGCGATCTCCTTCAGTACTGCGACCAAAGTCGCAATCTTTTTTCGCATGCCTTATGTAACAATTTTTTATAATTTTACAAAGTAGATTAGCCATGCGACCCTGAGATCAGTTCGCGTATATCACATCTTATAAAATACTATATTAATTACACTGAATTAAATGAAGTAATTAATATTCTATCTACCGTGATACAACAACAGTCTAGAAAAAAGAGATACACGAATATTAATCTCGATAAAGGAAGATGTGCACCATACATAATCTAAAGATATAGGAAAAACATTCTATAAAAAGTTAATTTGTACTTCACGTAGTAAACCTCTGGATAAAAAGGAACTCTTCGGATTCTCCCGCCATAACTCTTCAATTAAATATTTTTTTTACCACTTCTTCCAATACTCAACCGTCACCTATAAAAATTATTATTACTATTCATGTTCTTTCACATTATTGACCTTTATATAGTGCTTGTAACTAATACATTATCTCATATCTAAAAACTATATTTTTGCTCTTCCTTTTCAATTTGATTTTAAAAAACTTCCAGAAAACAATTCATTCTTGAATCATGTCTTCCTATCTTCTTCCTCTGAACACTCAGATTTCAACTTCAATCATTCCCCCCACGGTCCTCTTTTTACAGGGTATTCTAGTGAATCTGATACCAGTCTGGACTTCACTCATTTTAACTATCTCACTACATCAAATAATATTTTACCTGATCCTCCTCTTCATGAGGATGATGAAGTTTTCATGTGGGTTAGTGAGGAGGAAATTATTCCGCTGCCACTTGACGGAGACATGCTTGATGAAAGCATGTCCTCTGATGCTGGAGGCTCGCTTTCTCGCAACGGATCGGATGAAGAGCTTGATAGAGACGATCCATTCTGAGAGTTTATCGATGAACCAAAAACTCTCAAAAACAGGAAGATGATGAGGAAATAAGTGATGAACAGGAAGACGAGGAGAATGAGGACGACGAATCTGCTTATGATGGTGATGACGACGAGATTAGGATTTCGTGATCTTCTGATATTCAACGTTATTTTGTCTTCTGTCAACAGCTTTTAATGCTCTTTTTTTGTAAGGTCTCTTTCTGACCATATTATGTTATAAATAAAATTTACTTCTATCCGTAAAATAATCTTTCATATTTTTAAAATACATATAAAGTATGCCGTATAGTTATTATTTCTGCATCTTATCTGCGATAATGGTCGCAATACTCATATAATAATTACATATGAAACTGCGACCAGGGATGTCCAGTCATAAACAGTTTGATCGTTTTGCATTCAATAAAGTTATAAACAGCTACCATGGTCGCAGTCTAAAATTAAACTATATAAATAAATAATACTACGAACATGATCGCAATACTCTCAAATCAGTATATTTCACTGTATATTTCACTATATATCACAAATTAGAAAACTGTGACTGCTATTCTTAAACACTGCGACCATAGTCGCAGTCCTACTTCGCATGCAATAAGTAAAAAAAATTCGTAGTTTAGAGGCGGCTGAGACAACAGTTACAGTGAAGAGCAAACATATAAAAGTATACGTAAACTGCGACTATAGTATCAGTCCTTAGTCACCGTTATTACATTTAACTTAGCAAAAAAAATCATCCAAAAAAAATGCTGTCATGAGAACTGCGACCATAGTCGCAGTCCTTGATCGCATACTATATGTAAAAACTAATTTAATAGTTCATAGGCGGCTCAGACAACAGTCACAGCGAAGAACAAATATATAAAATAATACGTAACCTGCGATTATACTATCAGTTATTAGTCACCGTTATTACATTTAACCAAGCAAAAAAAAACATCCACGACTTGCTCTCGTTAAGCACTGCGATCATAGTCGCAGTCCTTGTCCGAATTCAATATGTAAAAAAAAATAATTTATACATTACATGCGAAAAAAATAAACTGTGACTATATTAAAAATCAGTAAATTTCAAATCAGATAACAAAAAAATTAATAAAGAAGCATTCAAATTAGTTTCGTGATTTGATAAAAATTGGTGGCAGTTTGGCCGCAGTTATAAAAGATAATTGTGCCAATATCGACTAACGTCAGAAATATAAAAAAATAATAAACTATATAGATCCACTGTTTTTTACCGCAGGGGTATTTAGTAATTTCAACTGTTTCAATAGGCGGGGTGTCCTTTCTAGTGTGGCTAATAATGTGCCACATCACCGTAGGCTGAGAGGGTCTCTCAGCCGTCGGCTGATATACATTTTTATCACACACACACATGTACATATACATACATGCATACACACATGCTTAGGAATATTTCTCTACAACCACCTAGTTTGCATCATAATTAAAAAAAAAACTCATCATCATATTTTTTTTTATTCGCTACAGTCTCATCCACGACTACAAAAAGCAACCGCCACGGCTCAAACTAATGGTTAAAATGTTGGAATTGAAGAATAAAAGTATGAATATTCGAGCTGAATTATGGCGAGATCCGTTGATCAAATTAACTGGATGATGGTTGGAGTGTGTTCTCCTTCCATTGGGGATGAACGTGGTATATTCACATGTTCAATTCCGACTTCAAATGAATGAGATATTCAAGTCCAAAGATTGCCTAATTCAAAGCCAAAACGGGACTAAAGGTAGCTAAAAGCATTTAGTCCCACATTGGCCATGGGATGAAAGTTTATAGTGTATAAATAGAGAAAATTGAGAACAAAGGGCGTGCCCTTTGGGTACTTGGAGTTTTCGCGCGCGAAAAGGAGGGAATTATGCTCGCACATACGTGCGCGCGCGCGCGCCGCCGCTGCGGCGGCCGCCGGTGCCGGACCGGGACCGGGACCGGGTCCGGGTTTGGGTTTGGGTTCCGGCTCCGAACCGCCCGCCAACGCTGTCGGAAAACCGTCTGTGCGGTTGGGCGGTTGGACCGAACGGTTGCGACGGTTCTGTCCGAACCGTTGCAACTGTTGGAAAAATGGCGGACGAGAATGCCCTTCCGGAGCGCTATAGCGCGAATTGTTTTTCGGCGTTCTGAACTGTGCTTCCAGCGTGAAGTAGGAAAGCGGCTTCCAGCGGGAAGTGGAATCCGAAGCAACTTCCAAGGAGATTCTGCAAAATTGTTCTGAAAGAGGAATCAGAAAATTCAACAGATTCTTTTATAAGAATTGTTGTCTGAATCTGGTACTTCTGAAGAAATAATATTCTTCAACCTTCCTTCGTCCTCAGTGCTCCTCCAGAGAGTAGAGGCAAATATTCGTTTGAAATTTGTCCTCGTACCGCTGCTTCAACGATCCTGTGAAGGTACTGATTGACTACGGTTCGACCGTACGGTGATTTGGTAGTGCTATCCAAATACCGTGAAAGAGTGTTGTATCTTGGAGACCAGCGTCCATTATCCCGTTAGCACTGGTGCGGGGGACGTAATTGTCTTAAGGAGATTCGCTCTAAGCGTACCTCACTCTAAATACTGTATAAGTGGATTAAATCCTTTATACAGGGGATATACTTTACAGTATATCGAGACTGACTTAGATTCAGTCTAATTGGTGCTTTAACCAAGGAAGGAAATTGAAAGGTGGTTCTTAAATTAAGGAACGTTCTATTGAACGGAAAACCTCCCACCTGATATTTGCCGACCTGGCCAATTAGATTGTTGATATATCAGTGATCTTGATTAGTTGTCAGATTGATTCTTGTTAAGCAGAATATACCAACAATCTTAAGACAATTATCATTTCTTACTTCTGTTCTGTTTGAACTGGCAGAAGATGTCTGAGACTAATCAAGATAGTACAAGCAAGGTACCAAACATGCTACAAGCTTTGATGCCGACTC
This sequence comes from Agave tequilana, assembly GCA_038442645.1. Classification (NCBI taxonomy): domain Eukaryota; kingdom Viridiplantae; phylum Streptophyta; class Magnoliopsida; order Asparagales; family Asparagaceae; genus Agave; species Agave tequilana. The sequence goes on along the minus strand of JAVJIF010012711.1, from coordinate 149,057 downwards.
TGCTTCCTAACCCGAAGCCGGAGAAGCCAGGAAAATTTGATGGCACAGAATTCAAGAGGTGGCAATAGAAGATGCTCTTCTACTTGACCACTCTTCATCTGGCCAGATTCCTGCAAGAAGATCCACCAGAGCCTGCAACTGATGCATGGACTCAATGTGACTTCCTTTGCCGAAATCATGTTTTAAATGGACTGCATGACTCTCATTACAATGTCTACAGTCCTATAACAATGGCAAAGAAGTTATGGGCCAGTTTTGACAAGAAGTACAAGATTGAAGATGCTGGCACCAAGAAGTTCGTCGTAGGACGATTTCTAGAGTACAAAATGGTGGACAGCAAGACTATAATCAGTTAGGTGCAAGATTTTCAACTTATCTTGCACGAGATAGAAGCCGAAGGTATGATCCTACCTGAAACTTTTCAAGTGGCTACTATCGTGGAGAAACTCCCAACTGCGTGGAGAGATTTCAAGAACTACCTGAAGCATAAGCGAAAGGAGTTGAAGTTGGAAGATCTCATTGTGAGGCTTCGAATCGAGGAGGACAACAGAAAGTCCGAGAAAAGAAGCAGTAAGAACTCCTACGAAGCAAAAGCCAATGTGATCGAAGACTCAAAGGGGAAAGCGTCTACTTCCAAAGGCTTAAAGCGGAAGAAGACTTCCCAGGGGTACAAAGGCAAGGTCCAAGAAGGCAAGAACATGCGCTTCAAGGGAACTTGCTATATCTGCAACAAAGAGGGGCATAAGGCGAATGAATGTCGCAGCCGTCTCAAACAAAACAAGAATCTTGTTGATGGTCTTTTTAAAGATAATGTTGCAGTGGTAGACAAAAAGTCTGTGTATTTGTACTCGAAGCTTATAAATAAAGGAAATTCTTCTGTTTATTTGTTTGAGTCTCCTATTTTGTGGCATGTTAGATTAGGGCATGTAAATTACAAGTCTTTGAAGAACTTGTCTAATCTGGGATATATTCCTAAACTCAACTTGAAAGAAATTCGCAAGTGTAAGATTTGTGTTGAGGCCAAGTTGGCGAAAAATCATTTCACTCAATTGATCGAAATACAGAACCTTTAGGGTTAAATTCATAGCGATCTGTGTGATTTGAAGTTTATGCCAACTAGAGGCGGTAAAAAGTATTTCATTACTTTTATCGATGACTGTACAAGATACTGTTATGTGTATCTTTTAAACAGTAAAGATGAGGCAATAAATATGTTTATAACATATAAAGCCGAAGTTGAGAATCAACTAAACAAGAAAATCAAGATTCTAAAATCCGATAGAGGCGGAGAATATGAATCAAATAATTTTAGTGAGTTATGTGCTAGTTTTGGTATAATCCATCAAACTACAGCACCATACACTCCTCAGCAGAATGGAATTGCTGAACGGAAGAACAGAACTTTGAAGGAGATGGTTAATTCCATACTCGTAAGTTCTGGAGCTCCGCAGAACTTGTGGGGGGAAGCTCTATTAACTGCAAATTATATTCTAAATAGAGTACCCCACAAGAAACTTGGTCTTATACCATTCGAGTTATGGCATGGAAGGACACCTTCCAACCATTACCTCAAAATGTGGGGGTGCCTAGCAAAGGTGCTAGCACCATTACCTAAAAAGACTAAGTTGGGAGTAAAAACTATGGACTGCATATTCATAGGCTATGCCTTGAATAGTAGTGCCTACAGATTTCTGGTTCATAAATCAGAAATACCAGATATTCATGTAAACATGATTATCGAATCTCGAGATGCTGTGTTCTTTGAAGACATCTTTCCATACAAACGGGAAGCAGATAAGACTTCTGGGAAAAGAACACACGAGATGGCGTTCAGGGACAAAAGCCCCGAGGAACGAAATGTTAATGCGGAAATTGAACCAAGAAGAAGTCAGAGATCTAGAATCTCAAATCTTTTGGTCCAGATTTCATAGCATACGCTATTGAGAGCGAGCCTCAAACATTTAAAGAGGCTATGTCAAACCCAGAAGCACAAATGTGGAAAGAAGCTATAAATAGCGAAATAAAATCCATACTAAGTAATCATACTTGGGAATTGGTAAACTTGCCTCCTGGCAGTAAACCAATTGGGTGTAAGTGGATTTTCAAAAGAAAATTAAAACCCGATGGATCTATCGATAAGTACAAGGCTAGATTAGTAGCCAAGGGTTATCGACAAATAGAAGGACTTGACTACTTCGATACTTATTCACCAGTAACAAGAATAACGTCCATTCGGATGTTAATAGCAATTGCAGTATTGCACAACTTAGATATCCATCAAATGGATGTCAAGACTGCATTCTTAAATGGTGAATTAAGTGAAGAGATATATATGGAGCAAGCTGAAGGATTTAAAGTCAAGGGCCAAGAACACAAGGTGTGTAAATTGGTAAAATCCTTATATGGTTTAAAGCAGGCTCCTAAACAATGGCATGAGAAATTTGATAGTGTCATGACCAAAGATGGATTCACTATCAATGAATGCGATAAGTGTGTTTACACGAAAACAGTTGGAGATGCATGTATCATTGTTTGTCTTTATGTAGACGACATGTTGATACTTGGGACTAATATTGAGATTATTAAGTCCACTAAAAGAATGTTATCTAACAGTTTTGATATGAAGGATCTGGGGGTTGCTGATGTAATTTTAGGAATTAAAATTACTAGAACACCAGATGGAATCAGTCTATCTCAATCTCACTACGTGGATAAGATGATAGAAAGATTCAAGGATCATGGGATAAAGGAGAATACAAATCCTTTTCTCTCACACGTCCACCTTCATAAGAATACATGAACTGGAATACACCAGTTGGAGTATTCTCAGGTTATCAGAAGTCTAATGTATTTAATGAATTACACTAGACCCGGTATTGCTTACGCTGTAAGCAAGTTAAGTAGATACACTAGCAATCCTAGTGATCTACATTGGACTGCTCTACTACGAATATTGGGTTACGTATCACATACCAAGGAATATGCCTTGAGATATGGAAAGTATCCACCTGTAATTGAAGGATACAGTGATGCTAATTGGATTGCAGATTCTGAGGAATCAAAATCAACTAGCGGATACGTATTTACTCTAACAGGAGCAGCGGTATCATGGAAGTCTTCTAAGCAAACATGTATTGCCCGTTCCACTATGGAATCGGAATTCATAGCCTTAGATAAGGCTGAAGAAGAAGCATAATGGCTTCGACAATTCTTAGAAGATATACCATTGTGGCAAAAGCCAGTACCCGCTATATGTATACACTGCGATAATCAAGCAGCTATATCTAGGGCACAAAATGTTATATACAACAGTAAGTCTAGACATATTCGTCGTAGACATAATACCGTGAAGCAGTTGCTCTCAAATGGAATTATCTCTATTGACTTTGTATCGTCAAATGATAATTTAGCGGATCCCTTACTAAAGGTTTAAGTGGAGAGCGTATAAACTGCGCATCGAGGGGAATGAGTCTAAAAGCCTAACCTTACCGAGTCAGCTTAATGGAAACCTCACTTAGCGACTGGAGATCCCACGGACTAAGTTCAAGAGGAAAAACTAGTTATGATTGACTCAGCAAGTAAGCACTTGGGAGCTTGACTCCAATCCATTCCTAAGGTGCACATAAGTGCTTTTCTATAAGTGGATTAAGGATAAGCTTAACGCTTTTAATGATGCCTATATCTTGTTTCTAAACAAGTGGAGTAGAGTAGACTACTCTTAATAGGTCCATCACCTATGTGAGTATAGAGTTGGGTCGGCTCTTTGGAATTTCTATGGAGGCTGTTATTCCCTAAAGATACTCTCTGAAACCAAGAATGTCCAAGGCCAAAACGGACACAACCGAGAACCAAAGTTGATTTGAAAAGTTACTGTGTGAAGCTTGTTGACTTGGCTTACACTAACGGCTAACAGTTCAAGACCTAGTTCACTGATTAGCCAGTAAGTCCGATAAAGCTTTCGCTATGGAAGGTTCAAGACCTAGTTCACCTATCCTTATGCAGTTTCTTTTCTCAAGTACCTTTCACAATAGAGTCAGTCTCTTTGTGTGTCATTCCTTGAATCTCCATTCATTGTGAGGGATTGTTGGAATTGAAGAATGAAAGTATGAATCTTCGAGCTGAATTATGGCGAGATCCGTTGATCAAATCAACTGGATGATGGTTGGAGTGTGTTCTCCTTCCATTGGGGATGAACGTGGTATATTCACATGTTCAATTCCGACTTCGAATGAATGAGATATTCAAGTCCAAAGATTGCCTAATTCAAAGCCAAAACGGGACTGAAGGTAGCTAAAAACATTTAGTCCCACATTGGCCATGGGATGGAAGTTTATGGTGTATAAATAGAGAAAATTGAGAACAAAGGGCGTGCCCTTTGGGTACTTGGAGTTTTCGCGCGCGAAAAGGAGGGAATTATGCTCGCACATGCGTGCGCGCGCGCGCCGCCGCTGGCGGCGGCCGGGCCGGGCGCGGGCTCGGGACCGGATCCGGGTTCCCTACCTGGCCTGGTTCTTTTTGAACCGGGTGTCGCGGGTATGGGTTACTCCGCTACCCGAACCAAACCCGCTCCGCTACCCGATCCGCTCCAGCCCACCCGCCAACAGTTGTCTACGAACGGCTCCGAACCGCCCGCCAACGGCTGTCGGAAAACCGTCCGTGCGGTTGGGCGGTTGGACCGAACGGTTGCGACGGTTCTGTCCGAACCGTTGCAACTGTTGGAAAAATGGCGGACGAGAATGCCCTTCCGGAGCGCTATAAATAGCGCTCCAGATTTCCATTCTCAACACACCAAAATTCCAAATATCTCTCTCTATTAAATTGAGTTTTGATCTGCGCGAATTGTTTTTCGGCGTTCTGAACTGTGCTTCCAGTGTGAAGTAGGAAAGCGGCTTCCAGCGGGAAGTGAGAATCCGAAGCAACTTCCAAAGGAGATTCTGAAAAATTGTTCTGAAAGAGGAATCAGAAAATTCAACAGATTCTTTTATAAGAATTGTTGTCTGAATCTAGTACTTCTGAAGAAATAATATTCTTCAACCTTCCTTCGTCCTCAACAGTGGGTGCTCCTCCAGAGAGTAGAGGCAAATATTCGTTTGAAATTTGTCCTCGTACCGCTGCTTCAACGATCCTGTGAAGGTACTGGTTGACTACGGTTCGACCGTACGGTGATTTGGTAGTGCTATCCAAATACCGTGAAAGAGTGTTGTATCTTGGGAGACCAGCGTCCATTATCCCGTTAGCACCGGTGCGGGGGACGTAATTGTCTTAAGGAGATTCGCTCTAAGCGTACCCACTCTAAATACTGTATAAGTGGATTAAATCCTTTATACAGGGGATATACTTTACAGTATATCGAGACTGACTTAGATTCAGTCTAATTGGTGCTTTAACCAAGGAAGGAAATTGAAAGGTGGTTCTTAAATTAAGGAACGTTCTATTGAACGGAAAACCTCCCACCTGATATTTGCCGACCTGGCCAATTAGATTGTTGATATATCAGTGATCTTGATTAGTTGTCAGATTGATTCTTGTTAAGCAGAATACACCAACATAAAATGCTACAACTACTACAGGCACCGAGGCAGCAGTTTATGCGTTTGAAGCTTCAGATAACAATGACCTTCTTGAGGGAATCCTTCCTGTGACAGTTTCTGGTGACAGTTGATTTAGTCAAAACGCACCTTTCTGCGGGACCAAATTATCGGTTTGCATCCAACAACTATTACTACTTGGCGCGATGCTTGATTCCTCAGATACCACACAAATAAGAAGGTTGCAAGTTCTTTCATCCATGACCTTGAGTATGAAGTTGATGGTGATGGAAATAAGATTATAATGGGGATTGGAACCAGTATCGGAGGAGATAAGAGACTGGGCCAGAGCTGGATCAGAACTGGCCAGGAAAGTGCATGCTGCTGTAGGAGAGCTTGAAGCAGTAGTTACCAGTGTCATCATTGAGCTTGCTGGAGACAGTTCTGCGCTGGGGAAGAAGTAGTTCTGAGCTTCGACCTTGAGGACAATGGTCGAATTTGAGGGGGAAGATTTGATGCAGGTCAGATCTCAGCAGCTGCCACAGTGGGATTCGGTGGCTGCTACAGTAACTTCTGAAGTCCAGTTGGTTTAGGCGTTGGAGGCTTGGCGAGAAGAAACGTTAGCTGTTTAGGAATTGGGCATTGAAACCCTATTCACAGTCGCAATCAAAGAAAGGTTTCGTTGAAAGAAAAAAATAATAAAAAAGCAAAGAGAAAACAACAGTGTGTTTTTAAGTCCCGCTGGAAAAAAGGAAAAAAAAAAAAAAAAAAAACACTTTTCATAAAAGAAGAATTCCAGTTCAGCTGAACCAGACTGCTTTTTTCGAACAGAACCGACTAATTCGGTTCACTTTCGAATATAGGAGTCCCTCTTCAGTGTGCTTGCTGAGTCATTAAATTAAAAACAATACAAGAAAAAAAAACTAATAATGATTAGTAAGAGTTATTTACTAAACTCAATATCATTTTGTCTTTTAGTTTCTCTCGCCAAAAAATTCTAATTCACCAAAAATAATTAGTTATTCATCAATTAGCATGAAAAAGTAGATCAATGATATTAAAAGTCTATTAGTATATAATGTCATGGAAATTATTAATAAGATTTAATAGAATTAGCAAGATTTAAATACTAGTTATTAATATTTATTATTTAATAATATATAGTCATTAATTACCAAAAATATTATTAATGCATTTAATTATTAATATTTGTCACTAATAAAAATGTGAGAGTGAGAGAGAGAGAGAGAGAGAGAGAGAGAGAGAGAGAGAGAGAGAGAGAGAGAGGTTCTAATTCCATTTGATGGTTCTAGCTAAAAAGCTAGTAACAATTTTGGAGGGCAGAACATTCTTTTTTTTATATAGTGGAATAAGAAAGTGGAATATTTTTGTCATAATTCCAATTCCAATTTCAATTATGCCTAACACCAAAAAAAAGTTCTAGCTCCAGATCAGGTTAAAAGTTTCAGTTGACCAACACCTAAAAATGTTCCAATTCCAGTTCAGACAAAAAGTTCCAATTGACTAATACCGAAAAACTATTCCACTTCCACTTCTAATTAAAAGTAAAACCTTAAAAATTATTCAGCAAAATGTTCCGATTCTTAAAAAATTCTAGACTTCTAGTTGACTAAACCCCCACAATTGTTTACCCATAGCAGATTTCTCCAACAAATGACTCACATCTTCGTGTGCAAAAGACGTCTAAGTTTTCTCCAACAAATGACTCACATCTTCGTGTGCAAAAGACGTTTAAGTTGAAATGAGAGTGCAAAGAACAAGATTTAAAGATTAGTGTTGACTGGCTGATCATTTCCAGTCTGGGTAACTTTTTCCTTTTTTGTATTCTCCTTGTAATTTTAGCCTTCCTCATGATTGAAGTAGTTGGTCTCCTTCATCTGAAAAGAAATAAGGTCATATTCTAATAATAATGGTATTTACTCTCATGCATGTACTTTTTAACAAGCAAAAGTTTGAAAAAGTGAAGATTTCATTCCATTTTTCTCTTGTACATTTCCTTTGCAAGCTTCCCTCATCCTAATGAATTAAATATATAGATATAGATATACAATTGAAAGGTCATGTTCCTTGAATCCTGGAAACAGTGGAGTGGAAGTGTATATTCTCTTCTAAAATCCCATAGCAAGACAATTTAATTGAGTTTTAGTTGAATAAGTTATAAATAACTACCAGTGCTCCATGTTACTAATATACCATTTTGACTTTTTGCTGTTTAGTTTCCAGCAATTTATCAAAAATCCTTCATATATGAAAGTTACTGAATGTGCGTGTTGTTAGAATTTGTGTGAACAAATAGTCCGACATCGGCTAGACATGGGGATGGTCTTGAGTATATAAGAATTTGGACAACTCCACTTAAAAAACTAGTTTTTTGAGATAGTGTCCAACTCCTTAGAAATTGTATCAGAACTATGCCTCAAACTTATGAGTAACTTCCATAAGCTCTAGTGAACAGCACCCCCGGCTTCCTCTTGGTCCAAAGCAAGCAGGGATGAAGTTAGAGCACAGTATGTATCTCAACGAGACAGGAGATAGAAACAAGATGCAGCCCAGATCAAGATCATCTTGATTACACTTATGAGAGTAGATCATGATCCGAGTTCAAGTTTTCCTTGATGAACACACACTACATAAAATTCTTCGTCTTCTTCTTCGGGTTCTCAGCTGTTTCATAAATGTGAATTTCTACTAGTCCAGCCTCTATACAGCTGATCATGCTTCACAGACGGTACATAATGACACCCATATGTACGAAGCATACCAATATATATCACCACACATGCATGTTGTATAGAGGGAACACAGGCACAGAAACATCTATGAATACAAATATCGAGCTTCTTCAGACAAGAAAAAGAAGAACAGGCTTTCTTCAAGCTCGGGCTATCTACCAATTCACTCAGAGCAGCGCGCACACAAGAATCGGACAACGCAAAGGTTCAAGCTTACACTCCTTTGTTGATCCATTCAACCCACATCCAAACAATAATGACTCTAGTGACAGTCATGAAAAGTGCTGCTCATAGTGCAGTAACATCCGAGATCAGATCCGAGTATGTTTATTTTTTGAAGATATGGTCTAATCAACTCAATGCAAATTAAATGCAAATAACATAATGAATGAGACGATTTAGGTTGGATTTTCATAAACTAGTAAACCGGGCACGTATTAGGCACATTAAAATAAGATTTAAAAACATTAGGAAAATTTCGCTACAGCCACCTATTTTGTCTCATAATCAAAAAAAAAAAAAAAAATTCAGCGTCATAATTTGATTCGCTACAGTTCTATCCACGTCAACAAAAACTGATTCCTCCCAACCATCACTTGTTTATATATTGTCATTTCTTATTTTACCCTTTCTAATTGCACCTGATATTGCTCACCCCTTAACCTTGACTCCGACTCAAAGTACACAGTGGGGGTTGGAAGGGGGGCGGAACTCCTGAAAATTTTTTTGGGATTGACCTTTTCGTAAATCTCATTTTGTTTGTACTCGTGATGAGTTCTGTGAAGACTTGCTGAGAAATAGAGCATTTTATGAGGACTGTCAATCACGATCACAGTCCTCACAAAATCTCAAAATAAGACATTTGTGAGGACTGTGATTTCGTTGCAGTCCTACGATCATAATCACAGTTCTCATAAAAACTCAAATATAAGACATTTTTGTGGATATTGCGATCATGATCGCAGTCTTAATAAAGGCTCAGAAACATGACATTATTGTGAGGACTGCTCATAGTCGCAGTCCTCATAAATAATGTATTTTATGATGACTGCAATCATGACACAATCCTCAGAAATAAGGCTATGATCATTGTGTGAGGACTTCGATTATAGTCGCAATTCTCAGAAATAAAGCATTTTTGTGAGGACTGCGACTATGGTCATAGTCGCAGTCTTCTATACTGTGATCATTTTATGAGAACTGCGATCACATTTTGTGAGGACTGCGATCATAGTCGCAGTCCTAAAAAATAGGGCATTTTTTAAACAGTTCACTTTTTTTTGAAGCGTTTACTTAAGGGCATTTCGTCGTTGATGAGTGCTTCAGCGCTTGACATGTGGGCACACATCCTTACTTTAAAAAGGAGGTGACTGAAGCGAACAAAATTATGAAGCTGAGTTTTTTCTTAATTACGGTTTGACATAAGGGTAGCAAAAAGCTCCAAAACATTAATAGTAAAAATATAATTATCTTATGTTGATTAGTATTATCAAATAATTATTTTTTAATCTAAATAATGTATTATATATTGTAAACAAAATTTGATTTATTTATACCTCAAGATCATAAGAAAATATTTCACTAATGCTCATATGAATTTAAGCGTGAGATAACATATATAAATGAGATAAAAAAATTATCAATTGATAATTATCTTGTGTTCGTTCGAAAATAAATAAGATATAGAAAATAATATACTAATATTTTCAATGACTTTAAAAAAGTTATAAGATTTTTTCCAAAAATTAATTCAACATAAAAGTTTTGAGATTAACTTTTTCATTTAGTTATGGGTTTTTCTCTAAAATCAAGAGTTTTTTATTTGTAAGGAGAAAATATTATTTTTTATTTTGAATATAATTATTTGAATGCTTTAGATTTATCTCTCTATTATATAATGACTTGCACATTAATTAATGTTGATTAGAAGGTTTCAAATGAGTTAGATATTTGGATCAAGATAAAAAATCAATGAGAGAGAGAATGTTATTGGATAGAGATGAAAAAGAGATCACAAAAAAATTCAAAACTACCAAGACTGAGATTATTAAATTTTAGAACTATATTTATTAGTTAAAAAATAAAATTACTAAAATAATCGTGTCTAATTGTTTTATAGCAAAAGTTTTCAAATGAAATAATTGATTTTCTCATTAAGGCCAAAACTGACAGAGGAAATCTATCATTAACATTCCAATTGGTGCTTTTTATAGTAGTATAGATACCAACATTTTGCATAAGCAGCAAAACATGCACATATACATTTTCACGAGAACTTTGAGCTAGATATCTAAAAACTTATAATTTCACAGTTGATTTCTTCCTAAGATCCTCTAGAAAGTATAAGCAGCTGAGAACTAGTGCATCAGATGAGAAGTGAAAAGTAATAGGATTCAAGCATATTAATCAAAACCATACCCAATTTAAACTTGATAACATGAGCTTCAATCTTCAGATCAGAGGACATGTGATGAACAGGCAATGCCAGTAAGAGCACATACCATCATCTTGTGTGTATGGTGTGTGCCTAGGCTTCAAACTTACAAATGCCTAACAGGGATCTATTTTCTCAGAAGCATTAAGATCCAATCCAACAATGAGAAAACCGAGACAAGAATGAGAATCCAAGTGTCTAATCCCAAGTAAAACCCCATGAGAACCAACAAAAAAATGTTCACAAAGTTACCAGGGGTAAGCAAGTAATGGAGATGAACAATTTTGAGCATGCTCAATGTGCATCTTAGAAGAAATTATGTTGTATATACCTCCTCAGAATCATATCTACAAAAAACATAGAAATGCTCCATAAGAGATATATGATAGATAACAATAGATCTTACATGACTTGACAAGCTCAAACTCTTATAAAGAGATGTTTTAAAAAAACTTTGTTATACAGAACATCATAGAAGCTCCTTAACAATTAGATATGTTTCCTCCACCGATACAAAGATCAGCAATGACTAACAACTCTCTAGAAGACTAGGGAGCCTGAAACTTCATTAGTAGAACTAAGAAAATGTACAAAATCCATTGCAAACTCGAACAAACTTCGATACTTTTCCTATATTAACAAACAGATACACTGGATGAACAATATGCATTTTGATCAATAGTAAACAGCATAAAGAACATAAACCTAATAAATTGGCGTATAAAACTAATCATCAAAACAGACCAATCAGGTCCAGAGGAACAATGAGCACTATAGCATTATCAATTGAATTACCTAAATGCAAATGAATCATATCGATCCTCAACAATAACAACATCTAACACAAAGAACTAAACTACATAACCTCAAAAAACAAGAAGAACGGCAGCAACATTATGATCAAAAAAGAGAAAAATGTAAAGAGCTGTAACCTCAATTACCCAAGCAGAATCCACCTCCTCTCTCTCCACTACGGCTGCTGCTGCGCGTCAATGTACCCAGCATCCACGAGCACCTTCTCCCTCTTGGCCACCTCCAAGTCCGAATCCACCATCATCTTCACCAACTCCTTGAACCCCACCTTGGGCTTCCACCCCAGCACCTTCCTTGCCTTGCTCGAATCCCCCTTCAAGCTATCCACCTCCGCAGGCCTAAAATATCTCTTATCAATCTCCACATGCTCCTTCCAGTCCAACCCAACAGACCCAAACGCCGCCTCTAGGAACTCCTGCACCGTGTGGCTCTCCTCTGTGGCCACCACATAATCCCCGGGCTTGTCCTGCTGCAGCATCATCCACATTGCCTCCACATAGTCCCCGGCAAACCCCCAATCCCTCGCAGCTGACAGATTCCCCAAAAACAATTTGGTCTGCAGGCCGACCTTAATTCTCCCAACGGCCCTGGTGATCTTCCGGGTCACGAAGTTCTCACCCCGGCGAGGGCTCTCGTGGTTGAACAAGATTCCATTGCAAGCATAGAGGTCGTAGGCCTCTCGGTAATTGACTGTGTACCAATGGGCTGCGCATTTGGCAGCAGCGTAAGGGGATCTAGGGTGGAAGGGGGAGGTCTCGGATTGCGGCGGGGGAGTCGACCCGAACATCTCCGAGGAGCCAGCCTGGTAGTACCTATTGGAACAAACAAAATTATATTTTTTGAAAAATTAAGTTTATTTGTTTCATATTGCAAATTGAGTAATGCTACTGGTACCAAAATGGATACGAATGAAAATTCTTCGAACACAATTGGCTTCATTCTTTGAATGGAAATTGGTAAAATAATGGAATGTTCAGAAGAAAGATTTTTTTTTTTATATTTGTTTTACATCACAAATTGAGTAATGCTACTAATACCAAAATGGATACTAATCAAAATTCTTGGAACCCAATTGATTGGTTTTATTCTTTGAATGGTACTGGCATCAAAATGTGAGCAAAGTTTAATATAGGCAGTATATCTGAAATAGTTATTTGAAAATTTCAGTTTTTTTTTTGGGTGTTATATACAATTGAGTACTGCTACTGATACGAAAATGCATACAGTCAAAATTCTTTGAACCCAATTGATTGGTTTCATTCTTTGAATGGAAAATGAGCCAAAATGAATAGGAATCAAAATTCTTTGAACCCAATTAAGCAATGTGATTGGCATCAAAGTGTGAGTACCTGATGGATTTGGACTTGGAGGAGGACCGTACGGCCTCGAGGAGGCGGAGGGAGCCGGTAGCGACGACGTCGGCGGTGTAGTCGGGGATCTCGAAGGAGACGGCGACGTGGGACTGGGCGGCGAGGTTGTAGACCTCGTCGGGGAGGAGGAGGTCGACCCAGCGGCGGAGGGAGGAGGCGTCGGAGAGGTCGGCGTAGTGGAGCTTCATGCGGGCCTTGTGGAGGTTGTGGGGGTCAACGTATAGGTGGTCCAAGCGGGCCGTGTTGAAGTTGGACGAGCGCCGGATCAGCCCATGGACCTCGTACCCTTTAGACAGAAGGAACTCGGTCAGGTACGAACCGTCCTGGCCCGTGATGCCCGTCACCAGCGCGATCTTGCGCTTCTCGGCGATCGACGCCGGGATGATTTGGGCTTGGGCATGGGCCTGGGCCGCGACGCCGTTGTGATCGGCGGAGGACATTTTTTGGGTTTGGGCACGAAGGGGGATTGATGATGATGATGATGATGATGATGAGTAAGGTTTAGATCTGTGAGAGAGAGAGAGAGAGAGAGAGAGAGATTTTGCTTTTATAGGCAAACAGATTCGGGGAACAAGAAGGCAAGAACAGATGCAGACATTATTGTGCAGTGAATCCGCGGCACTGGAGCCACAGTGATGGTTAGGCCCAGATGGTGTGGGGACAGTTGTCAGTGAGAGATGGGCTTGATTTCGAATGGTACTGAAATGGTCAATTTTTCAAAAAACACTTTGTTTTTTAAAATAATTCTAAAAATCAACTGAGGTTAAAAATAATTTAAAAAATTGACCTCTGATGCGTCATGTCAACTCTGATGCGTCATGTCAACGTTGTCAGTGTAACGCTAGCATTGGCCAGGGACAGTTTTTGATTCGCTCAGGGTTGAAAACTCCAAACGAACTTATATTTTTTTTGACATGTATTTGGTCAACTGGGGTTATCAACGCTGATCGACTATATATATATATATATTTTTTTTTATAGTTTTGAGCTTGGCCGGAGTTGGCAACCCCCGGCAACGCCATCCAACAAGTGAACGTTTTTATTCACTTATCATGCATGGCTTGGCAGGGGTTGCCAACCCCGACCAAGTCCAAACTCAAAAGAAAAGGGAACATGGTTCATTCACTTGCTATGCATGGAAAGTGAACGCATGCATAGCTTGGAAGGGGTTACCAACTCCAGCCAAGCTCAAACTCAAAAAAAAAAATTATAGAGTTCGCCCGGTGTTGACAACCCAAAAGACCTCCGCGTCAGCACCACGCTGACGGCACGTGCTGATGTGGCGCTGACGTGACGTTGACGTGGCGTATCAGAGGTCGGTTTTTGAAATTATTTTTGTCCTGGGTCTATTTTAGGAATTATTTTAAAAATAAGTTTTTTTGAAAAAATTGCCCAGTTGAAATTGAAATTATCAACCTGTAATGTTATTGCCTAAAATTTTATAAAATAGCTATTTAATATTAAGATTTTAGCCTATTGTAACAGCAATACTCAGAGGACAGGCAATATTTTCTTGAAAAGAAAAATGTAGAGATCTGAGATATGTAGTTCCTGAATTCTGATTAATTGAGAAAAGGATATAAAAATAAAAATAATTCTGATTAATTGAGAAAAGGATATAAAAATAAATATAATTCTGATTAATTGAGAAAAGAATACAAATTATACGAAAGTTAAGGGGAAAAAATGGGGAAAAAGAGAGGAATTTTTCATCACCTTTTCCAGTACCCATTGCATGTTTGTCATCTCATGTGATCCATCCAACAATTTTCATTTTTATCTAAATTTTCATTATGTCTGTTCATTTTTCCTTGCTCATCCCAAAATTAGCAATCTTTTATTTCAAATTGCTGATTGGAAGATAATTTCCTCAGTTCAGTAACAATACATATCTTCTTTGTTTTCTTCTTTTGTTCTTTGTGTAATAGTTTCAATATTTCAATGGAATGATTCTGGTTTTAGTTGATCTCATATTTCTCTTCATAAAATTAAAATTAAAAAAAAACCTTTATTATTATTTATCTGTTTATTTCTCCAAAATGCACATATTTGAATTCTCCAAGTGTTGCATAAAAAATATTTTAGAGAAGGGAACATGGGCGCTGGCCGCTTTCTACTCTACCCCTTGGCCTGCCGACTCTTCTCTTTACGGCTCTTTGTATGACACCCGCGTTGCTGACTTCAAAATGGAACCAACGGAAGTCACAGGCACTTTTTGCGGGCACTTTTGGGGGATCTGATGTGGGTGTGTTCTGGGAATTTCTATTATTACTTCCCATGATAATATTCAATTAATCATGGTTGAGATCTGCGGCCATGTCTAAAGGAACTGACTGGCACGACCTTTTGAAGAACTTTGATGCCACCTTGTATTCAATGATTCCCATCTACATTTCTTTGTTTCCTGGATGCAATAAAACAAGATTTAATGAAGATTAGGCTCCTAACTTTATTAAATTTAGTCCCTTCTAAACGATTGTTAACTTAGAATATCCCAAGTAGAAATATCCATTGCTTGATCTTATGGATTCCATATTGTAGTGGTCACTTTCTGATCCGTTCGAGTTCGTGACACATGTCTATCCAGTCTCTGACGGATGTGCGATGCGTGACTACTTTCAGAACATTTAACCCGGTATCTTCACCCAGTTCGAATTTCGAACGCAGATGATTAATAGAAGAATCAGATCCGATTACAGAGATCTCTATACCTAAGCCTAATCCTAATTCAAACGAGGTAGTTACCTCTCGAGAGCAGTTCTTCTTTATCTACAGCAAGCACTAACCACTAGATAAAGATGGACTCTCTCCTATATCGATTCAAATCAGGGTGTTCGGCTCAACCGTTATCAAGATAAGAAATTTAGGTATTCAAACTGAGCATAACTCCCGACCTTAATCTATTTGATATGACTTGTATAAATAGGAGATCTTTTCCAAAGAGAAAGGATCACATTCACTTAAATCCAGAGAACCATATTGTAATCGCTATTTACATAGTGGAACTTCTCTCTCTCCGTGGTTTTTTTTCCTTTCGAGTTTTTCACATATTTTCACTGTGTTTGCGATTGGCTTTTCTGTGATTTAGCTACATCCACTTTCCTATTTTGATGCGTGGAGTGATTCCTTAGGAATTACCCACAGCATTTGGTATTTTCACTAAGAGTTGAATTCAAGACCTTTTGAGATCTCTCGCTATCCAACACCCTAACTCTTCCACGAAAATATCTTCGCAAAATGATCATGGCGCACAAGAACACCTCCTGTCATGATACCAACACGTCTGACGAATTCGATCCCACGGCCCTCTTCTGAGGATAGCCTGTCCAGATGGTGATTGATTTGCAATGACGGTTGGATAAACACCAGGCGAAGGCCGATCGTAATTGATTTGCGACAACGATCACGATTATCCGTCAGGGAGCCCCCTGAAAGACGGAAGCTCGCCCGCTAGGGCTGCTTGGAGTCAACATAAACAGGTTTTCACCTTAATGGCCACTCGAGTGAGTCAACAACCTGTATTGGGTCCTACGCCGACGGCTGTGGGGGAAATTAGCCCCACGGCTATCCCTCATGGAGCCCCCTGAAAGACGGAGGCTCACCCATTATGGCTGTTCGGAGTCAGCATAAACATGTTTTCACCTTGATGGCCACTCGAGTGAGTCAACAGCCTATATCGAGTCCTACACTGACGGCTATGAGGAAAAGACAGCCCCCGTACTATCGATCCGGGAGCCCCTGAAAAGACGAAGGCTCGCCACTAGGGCTACTCGGAGTCACCCTAGACAGGTTTTCACCTTGATGGCCACTAGAGTGAGTCAGCGACCTATATCGGGTCCTACCCCGATGGCTCCCTACAAACAAAGACACAAGGCGTCACATGGAAGTGTCAAAAACAACAATTCAGCCCACAGAAAATGGACGACACATCTCATGGTCACACTCATCCATACAAAAGCGGGTTAGCCCCATCGTTCACGTCTGCGACCGCTCCCCCGATCCGTCAACCCTCTCCGAGCTCTCTCATGCCAACTGTTAGAGTTCTCAGCACGATCGGACGATCTCCCGGATTAACGACCTGACTCTCCAGGCCGGGAGCGAGGACCCTAGGGGCTCCGGTTCTCGACCCCAAACTGTACTCTGTCGCCCTCTACTCGGACACCTGATTTAAGGGCTATGACCTCAAAATGCAGCTTGATTGCACATTTATTGCATTATTCTTTATTACATTTTCACATTTATCATGTAATAAATCTGCTAAATTTCTTATCTTAAATGTCTATTTTATAGAAGATAATCATGGGGAGAAAGAGGATAAAATCATGTAAATATTAGTTAAATTCAGATTTAACTAGATCTAGTTGGTTAGAGGATGATGATCCCAAATCCAGTTGGTTAAATTCAGTTTTTGGTGAATCAAGTGGTTAAAGCTAAAGATTAACCAGGGATAACGTCAAATACAGAGTCAAATTCAAAATCCAAAGGGATAAATGGATAGAGAGAAGATCAACGATGAGATGAAGCAATTTTCAATCAAATTATGACTGAATATATTTTAATATTTTAATCATAACTTTCTTTACCGAAACTCAAATCTGATGATTCAAGTTGATCCAGAAAGAAGACTTAAAGGGCTACAACTCTTAAGTTGATACTATCTCTAATTCTGTCATTTGATAAGTTATATTCAGCAAAACACGCCAACAAGCTGCAGATCAGAACAAAATATCCACATCAAATCAAGTTTGGAGATAAGGGGATGATTCAAATTCAGAAATAACCAGCTTTCCCTATCTTCATACTCCTCTACCCGCTGTCCTCCTATAAATACCTGCAATCTCAAAGGCAAAGGGAGCGACCAAGCAGAGAGTAGATTTAGGCTATTCTGTAGTTTGTAACTTAGGTTTTTAGTTTTTATGTAATTTTTATTTTCTTTATGTAACTGAGAGGAGAGGAGACTTTTATGGAGGAATGAGAACAAGCTTGTACTGAGGGTGACACCGGTGTAAGTAATCTTTTCTTTCATTATTATTTGAATCGAATCAAAGTTTTCTTTTCTTTTCTATTCTTGTTTTTATTTGCTTTCCTCTTCTGTGTTTGTGGATCCAAATGAATCCGATAGCCTCAAAGTTGTCTTACCTTTGCAAGTGTTGTTGATGACTTATGATGATGGATATCTATTTCTATGGTAGTGTAGCTTGCCCCCTCATTTCATAGTATAAATCGGGAATGGGGAAGATCCTATTTGTCATACTCCGCTCGCTTTCAAACAAAGGTACATCGTCGATACGGGTCAAAGGTAAGCAGGTGTCGAAGAGGTAAGTAAGTTTTTTTAGGTTTTAGTTTTCTTTCTTTTAATTCTTTAGTTTAGATTACCAACACCATCAACACTCAACTCTATTATCACTCTTTTCAATTTCTTTGTATATATACATTTTCTATTTTCTCCACATTCTCAATCTTCCACCTTCTTCCTAACTTAACTTTAACTTATTTTTCCTTTTCTTTAAAGAACTAAAAGAAGATCTTTAACCATACTTTGTAGCATAAAAGAGAACTTACTAAAAAGCTTCCATCGCTAGTCTCTCCTTGTGGATCATAACCCGCATAGCCACTTGCTATAGCGGTAGAATTGAGTACTTGCACTCTTTATTCTTAAGTTCTATTCTGTATTTTTGTGTGCAGGTAGAATCTCAATCACAGCTTTTGCGCCTCTTCCAACAATGTTCCATGAACATGCCAATGATCATTATAACGATCTGATTGGTGCGAGACCTCAGTCCTTAACTCCTTCACATCCTTGTCACGGCTCTCCAAATTACTCCGCACGGCTCGGAGCTCACATTCGAGCGTCAGTTTCTCGGAACAGCCCCTATCGACCTGCTCCTAAAGAGAAAGGATCTCCAACTGGACAGAATCTATCTTTTTTTGGAGATCAGACACCTTCTCCATTACCTTCTGCAACTCCAAAAGCCAGCTCAATACCTTCTATTCAAGCTCTACCTTCTCTCCCTCAGTGAAGAGCTCACCTCTAGCAGCTCATGCCTCTTTTAAAGGATATCGTTCACTCTCTTCTTATGATCAGCCACGATCGTATTGTGAGAAATAAGCTTACGATCCAGCTGAGAGGTTAAGAGGTCAAGTAACTTGAGCTATACGGGGCGAGAAAGCCCAGATATTTTCGAGAGCTCCCCCACGGCTACTTTCACCCGCCAGGCATTCAAGGAGTCCAACAACGATCTAGGCTCACCATCCAGGTCTATTTTCACCTCCGCCTCTCTTCTCCGAGGCTCGGATCCCTTGATCTCCTCGGGCGGCTCCTCATCCAAAGTGCAAACCTCCTCAAAGCCTATGCAAGTAGGAGACGCCCTCAGCCTCCGAAGGCTCTCCCTCTGACCATCAACCACCGAGTCAGAAGAACATAAGAAGCTTGTCAGGCCCGCATCCGCGACAACCTTAAAGCACAAAGGGAATAAGATGATCAAAAAGAGGTGGAACCTAAAGACCCAATTATTTCTTTTAAAAGATTACACCAGATCTTTACAATCAATAGTAGAAAAAAAAATCAAAGAAGACAAACTCTCAATCACTCACTTAGCTTTTGCCTTTTCGAAAGGCCTCAGAAGTAGAAGTAAGAAGATCTGCTTCCTCAACGGCAACCTGAGTCACCTGCCCAGCATCGGGAACAGCCGGCAGAAGGCTCATTGCCGGGGGGCAGAGCGTCTCTGGGCAGAGCATTCAGAAAGGTCTCCCCAACCACAACTGAGGAAACGTCGGCTACCCGCCACACATCAAATACGGTCGGCAGGAGGCTCGTTATCAGGGGTGTTGCATCCCTAGACGGAGCATTTAGAGAGACATCTACCTCGACAGCATAGGTAGCGCCGCCTTCAAGAGGATCCTGACCTTCACCTTTAAGGAAGGACCCAATGTCAAGCGAGTATTTCGGAGATCCTCACGCTTCCCATCTCCGTACTCTTCTTTATACTTCTTGAATTTAAACACCTTCACCACGCGTTGACAAATAGCTATAGTCTCCTGCTCACGCGCTTGTACTTCATTGAGGGCAATCTGTTGCCTACTCAAGTCATCGTTAAGGCACTCCATTGTCTCCTCAAAAGCGTCTAGCTCGGACCTCAAGGTAGCTTCTGTATCCTCTGCACGTTAATGTGTTCCTTCAAGTGCCACCTGAGCAGCCAGCAGTGCACACTCTTTCAGTTGCAGCTCAAAGTCCTTCTTCAACATCTCCGAGCCTTTTTTCCCTTGCTCCTTCCCAAGCCGCGCCAGCTCCTCTTCCCGAATCGAGCGAGCCGTCACCTCGTGGCACAAATCCACTTTGAGTTGACTGATCTCCTCAGTCATCGCCTTCCCCGTAGCACTAAGCTCCTCCATCCCCAGCGCAAATCAGCCATCTCGCTCTTCTTCACCTTTAGGGCATCCTGGTGGTCATCTAATAACTCTGAGATGAGTACCGTGTTTTGAAAGGAAGGCCAAAAGTCAGAAAGCGCACAAACAAATAACGTCAGATAAAGTCATCACGCTACTTACTCTGAAAATCTCGTTCTTCACGCGCCGCCTCCGCTCCTTCAAGAGGAGGGCCTTAATTTCCTCAAGCCCTCTGAGGAAATCTCCATACCCGAGGGCCACCTCGACAGCCCCCCTTCGGAGGAACAATTCCAATTCAAGATCAGCATTGGACCGTCCCGAAGATACCTCGAGGGACTGGGTGGCAGCCCTCGAGGAGCCCAGTCCCTCGAGGAGCCATCACCATCGGCAATCTTTGCACCGTCTAGAGATGAAAGATGCTCAATAGTGTCCACCCTCTCAAGACCATGTGAAGACTCAAGCCCAGCATCATCCAAGCTAGGGGCGGCATCACCTCAGTCCCATCCTCAGCGGGCAATGTAGTAGTAGAAGGCCCTGTTGGCACCACCGGGGTCGTACCCGTAACGTCTTCAGTAGTCCCGAGGTTGGGCGAAGTCCTCTGAGCACCTTCCATGTGGTTGGAGGATCCAACCCGATCCTCCTAGGCAACAGAGGGTTACTCCGCGGACGTGCGCGGGGGAGTGGTCACAGTTTTGAGCAAGCTCATCATCCCCTCATTATCGGACTCATCGAACCTAAACTGACGTTTCTTCTGTAAAAAGAAAACAAGACATCGAGAAACAGTTCCCACAAACAGAAAACTAAAAAAAATACAGAACATACCCCGGCAGAAGAAAGTGCGAAGATTGAGCGAGAGTCCTCTTATTCTTGTCGGGAGCCATCCCCCCTCAGACCCTCGGCTTCCCAGAATTAACGACTGGTTGGCTCACCCCTCGAGTAGACTCCTCCATCTCAGAGTCAAGATTGCTCTATTCCTGAACAGAATTCTCAGGCTCAGGGGGAAGCTGGCCCTTACCCGAAGGAGGCACCCTCGGAATAACTTGCGGTACTGGAGGTCTGTTCGGGTTCAGCAGCCAACTTCAGTTGCGATTATTAAAGTTGACGGCTGTCAGCTTTCTCAACTTCGTCACAACATCAGCGGTAGGCAAGGTCTCCCTGTTAGTGCCTGCGTCCAAGTTCCAGATAATCGGGACAACCCCACGCTCATCTTCCAAGTCGACATCCCATGGACCGGACACCCAAACCACGGTGTCTCGCACACCGTGGTCGCTATCGACCATGTTGACAATAATCTTTTCCATCTCACTCTGCGGGATAAAGTAGCACGCACCCAGGGTGGTCTTCCTCAGCAAGTACGCGACACTGAAAATCTCACAATGACAAGCCTTGAAAGCGTACAAATCGCAGAGGGCCTAGAACAGTATGCCAGGCCACCGTCGATAGCTGAGAAGGGTGACCCCATAAAAAATCAAAACTCTGCGAATGAACTTCATCATCGGTAGCTTTAATCCTAGTGCCAGCGTCATGGAATGCATATATACACCCTCCTTATTAGGCGGAGCCAATGAAACATCAACATTGTTGGGGCAAAACTCAATTTTTATCTCCGGACTCCACCGAAAGCCATAGTTAGCCAGGTATTTATCCACCGCCTCCTAGTCGCGAGGTTTTTAGATCGAAGTTCATCTCGATCCTGGTACGACGGGAAGTTCTCTTCCCCTTCTCCTCCATGATGGATTTTCCTTTGTCTGCACCATCGGATGGACCAGATTGTCGGCCCAAAGGCCATTTGCCCTTGTTTTGATGATAACAAAACATATGTAGTTATGTTTCTAACAATTTTATTTAACTAAGTTTCAGGTTATTTCATTGTTTCATTTTGGCTTCACCATAAGACTCACACGTTTGGAAGCCATGAACATGCTAATCCCATAGTTTAAGCACATAAAAGAGCTCAAGGATTAAGATTGTAAGTGAAGACTATTTAAAAGATTTGTATTTTGTTTTTGTATTTTAGATAAGATTTAGTCTTTGTTAAAACCAAGATGATATAGGTTGATAGCTCTTGAGATTGACACACACACACACGTTTCATTTCTATCTCCAAGTGTATTTGAAAATAGTTTAAAACGTTTCTCTTTTTCGTTTTCAAAAACGAGTTTCAGAAAAACGAGTTTCAGAATAATCGATTTTCGATTTAGAAACGTATTTTTACAAAATATAGTTCTAACTTTGCTTTATGTTGATCTTTGATCACACACTGAACTCTTATGATCATAGAACTATATTTTGTGTTTTGAAATCAAAGTATGTTTCATTGAAAAAAGATGGACTTCAAAAAGATCTTCAAAATATGTTTCTAGCCCTAGGTAGGTCGACCGCAAGCAAAATTGCTCTGTCGGTCGATCGAGCGGTCGACCGACATGCACAAGATTTTTTCTTAGTGTTTTGTGTGCACTTCGGTCGACCGTTCGATCGACCGATTGAGAGAGCTTTGCTCTCAGTTAGGCATGGTCGACTGACCGGTCGACTGTTAGAGAGATTGACTCTCTGTTTGGGTTAAACGGTCGGCCAACCGGTCGACCACTAACCCCAACGATCGAAAATCCAACCGTTGGCGGTTGATCGACCGGTCAACCGACAGAACAATTTGTTTTGTATTTTGCTTAGCGGCTAGTTTTCTGATGTGACTTTTTTTGGGTCACATCCTAACAGATTTATGGTTTTTTTCTCTTCTAGTTTTCATACCCTATATATACGGGTACTGTAGAAAAAC
Organism: Agave tequilana; assembly: GCA_038442645.1. Classification (NCBI taxonomy): domain Eukaryota; kingdom Viridiplantae; phylum Streptophyta; class Magnoliopsida; order Asparagales; family Asparagaceae; genus Agave; species Agave tequilana. The sequence goes on along the minus strand of JAVJIF010012711.1, from coordinate 125,997 downwards.
CCCTTAACAAGTTTTCAACATCAAAAATCAAGTTTTAGTGATCAATACTCTTTTTCTTAAAAAGATTTTCTACTTGAGCCAAAATTTTATATTCTTGATTTTAGCTTGAGCATTCCTCTACATCTATACAAGCTATTTTCACCACATAATCTCAAAGAGTTTGACCTCCTCATCTTGGTTATAGGATTGTATTTGTGAGCCATTTGTGATCAAGAGAAGATCAGTGTTTTTCTTCAATTGTGAAGTTGTAGAGGTTGCGGCCTCAAGTGAGCTTATGAGTTTCATTGTCGGTGTTGCAGCACCGAGAGAAGGACTTGTGAGTCTATAGAGTTCTAGTAAGAACTTGTAAGAAGTTGACGATCTAGTGAGAACAGTCATAGTGAAAATCCTTCACATAGTGGTGAAGGCGGGGACGTATAGCAGTGGCTCGAACCTCGGAACATATCACAGTGTTTGCGATTACTCTCTCTCTCTCTTTACCCCCTCTCTCTACTCTACTTTCTCTTTACATACTTGCTTACTCTACTTGTTTACTTATTTGCAAGTATTGTTTGTGTTGTGATTGATATTTGCTAGATTGCTAGCAAGTAATTTTTAATTCCGCGTTATTTGTCATTTAGTATAACCATCACCTATTCATCCCTCTAGGTGATTTACAATTAGTATCAAAGCCTAACCCTAGTTTTGATTTAACCATCATAAGGAGATCCTTTATTTGGCTATATTCATTTGTTGCATTTCCAACTTATTATTGCATTCTAATTATTTTTAATGGCATCACACGATTTTTCAAGCATCAAGTCCCTGCCTAAATTTAATGGGTTGAACTTTCCTATTTGGAAGGTCAAGATGAACCTCTTTCTCAAGTTCCTAGGAGTTAGAGTAGCTAAGGCCATAGCTAAGGAATTTATTGAGCCTCACGGTGATGAGGATATATGGTCCGAAGTAACCGCTAAGGACTATGAGGCCAAGCACAGTATGCACTCACTCAAGCTTAAAATGATGATGATCTTTTCCGTGTTATAAACTGCAAACCTGCTTTTGAAGTGTGGAATGATCTTATTATTACTCATGAGGGTACATCCCAAGTTAAGAGATCCAAGGTTAATCTCTTAAAATATCAATATGAAAACTTCTTTATACTTGACAATGAAAATATTGATGAGATGCTTACCTGTTTTACAAAAATCACTAATGGTTTATCTTCTCTAGGTGACTCCATCGATAATGATCAAAAGATAAGGATGGTTATTAGAATGCCTCCCAAATCTTGAAAAGTCAAGGCCATAACTCTAAAGAAGCTCAATAATAGAGAAGAAATGAACTTCTATGGCTTCATTGAAAACCTTAAGACTCATGAGATGGAATGAAGGTGCGAGAAGAAAGGGAGACTCCAAAGAAGAAAGCTATTACTTTCAAAGCTACTCCCTTCACCATTGACGAAGATTAATCCGAACTTGGAGATGAAGGCTTTGTCATTCTCATTAGGAGAGTGGAAAAAATTTTCTACAAGAAAGGAAGACAAAGCAACTTCGAAGAGGAAGACCTCAATGAAGATTCGAAAATAAGAAGGAGGAGATGGGTCCTTACTTTCATTACAGGAAGACGGGCCATCTCAATGCGGATTGCTCTTCACTTCAAGCCACTACCTTTAAGAACGTGCATAAGAAGAAGAAGGTGATGATATCTACATAGGACGACACGGAAACCAAATTCGAAGAGGAAATTGATACCGCACGTGTTTGTTTCATGACAAACGGAGAGGAGACGTCCAAGGTAAATCTCAAAACCTCTCCAGATGATGATTTAATTATGGATGAGCTTGCACAAGTTTTGAAGAATTACAAAATCGGTATGAAATTTCTATTGCTCAAAATAAAAGATTGAAAAAGGAAAATAACTTTTTAAAGAATAAATTAGATGTTATTTTAAATAGAAAAATGAATTGTCTATTTCTTTTGAGAAAACTAAAAAAGACTTTGATAAGTAAAAACTTGTTTGTAAGGGCAAAAGCTCTACTATTGTTTTTAATAAAAATGAATTTTTGGATATTTAAAAACGTATTGATGTTTTGAATACTACTTTGAAAAAGTGTGCCTTTGACATGAATAAATTTAGTTTCATATTTCCAAAGGGAAGAACCCAAAGGAAACATACATCCTATGAAAGTACACCTAAAGGGGGAGTGAATAGGTGTACGGCTAATCTAATGACAAATAATGTGAAATTTAAAAACTAATGCAACACACTTAGTGTAACCAAAGAGTGCAGCTGAATTCTCGGTGAAGGGCTCTGGACTATCTCCTCTAAATTCCTCTAAATAAGAGTTGAGGTGCTATATGAAGCTTTCTTGGTTGAACACAAGTATGGGCACACAATCAAACCAAGTATGCATATGATATGAACAATATGAACAATGCACAATGTAAGAGAGAGTTAGAGAAAGTGGATCAATCGCAAACACCAAGATATGTTTCGAGGTTCGAGCACCCAGCTCTACGTCCCCACCTTCACACAGAAGGATTTCTACTAACTCGTCCACACAGGACTTCCTACGTAGGGAACCTCCATTGAGGATTTGGGCAAATATAACTTGAGAGTACACAACTCCTCTCTCCAGCAATACACCTCTCACTAGAGGCAAGACATAACGCAAATCACCTCTACACTTAGAGGGATGGGCACTTAGCCAAACAAAGATCACCTCACACTTGAGGGATTCTAACTCAATCACCTCTCACTAGAGGGATACAAACACCACTTTCACAATCACCTCTCACTAGAGGGATATCAACACAATCACCTCTCACTAGTGGGATATCACAAAGTATGGAAGGTTACAACACTTGGTGGTCTCTCTCAACCACAAACCAATTTTCCCACAAAAATAGATCCTAATAAATAGGATAGATATGATAGCTCAAGTGTGAGAAAAATAAAGAGTTTGAAAATAAAAAACACAAAGAAAAACTCTTGGGAAAATTTCTAAAATATCTATAGAAATGAAGATCAAAAACCAATCCCAAAGACTTCTCATTTTCTTGATTTTTCCAACTCTTTTAAAAACAAATAAAGATCAAATCTTTAAACCCAAAACTCTTTTAAAAACTTACTGTAAAACACTTGTAAAGATTAAAAATTTTGCTCTTGAAATTCTTGTTTAAAACCAGCTCAAATATGGGGTATTTATAACCAGAACTCTCTGTCGGTCGACCGGCCAGTCGACCGGGGCCATTTTCAGAGAGCAGAACTCTCTGGACGGTCGACCACCCGGTCGACCGGCCCACCAGCTCAAGCAGCTGTGCACGTCTGTGCACGTCAGTCGACGGACCGGTCAACCGACTTCTGCTTCGGTCGACCGTCCGGTCGACCGGCAGAAGGCAGGCCAGCTTGCCTTTAGGGATTAAAAACTTGGTATTTTACCTTCTAAAAAACCCCATAAAATCACATAAAGTTCACAAAAATTAGTTCTTATTAGATCTTTGAAATACAAACATGTGTGACAAAAATTCAACACATATTATAATCAATTTGAACTATTTTTGTGTTCTTGAAGATTTGTCTTAAATCAAATCCGTATTTTTCAAAACTTAGATTTTTGAAATGGAAATCCGATTTTTTCAAAACACATGTAAATACAAAAACATGATATTGAAATAACTTTTAAGCATGTTGTATATGGATAAAATCCAATATACATGAAAGATAGTATATATATGTTTTTGACATGAAAACCAAGATCGGTTAAACCAAAAAATCAAAACATGAAACTTTAAACTTGTGTGTGTATTGTGAACTTGAGCATATCAACACTATCTAATCTTTATATTGATCTAAACACAATTTAAACTAAACAAACCGAGGTCTTCTTGTAGAACTCCGTCTCCAAGTCGACTCGATCCAAACGTGATTCACCGAGCTTGACTCCAACCGAGTGCTAGATGCGATCTTGACGCTCGAGCTCTTGAATCAACATATGAAAGCTCCAAAAATACCTTTGTTGAAGCTAATCACCTACTAATATCTTGGTTAAGTATCTGAAACTAAATATCACAAGATTATTAGTAAACTATAACTATATGAGTTAATCATCATCAAAACTAGAGTGAAGGGCCTCTGGGCCAACATCCCATACATCTCATACACAATATGAAAAACATGCACAATATACACATACACATCAATATAAGCATGCTTTCATGTATGGCAAAGTGTATACTTGTGCACATTGCGGCCGCAAAGGCCATTTAGCAAAATTTTGTTATGCTAAGTGATTGAGTTGGAACCTGCATACAGAAAAATACAGAATGACAGAACTTAAGAACAGAAGTGCAAGTACTCAATACTACTGCGATAGCAAGTGACTATGCGGGTCGTAATCCGCAAGGAGGGATTAGAGATTGAAGCTTTTAATAAGTTTTCTTTTGAGTTACTTGAAATGGTTAAAGTTCTTGTTTTATTCTTGTAAAGAAATGAAAAAGAGTTATTGTTAAGTTAAAAAGAAAGTGGTAGATTGAGAAGGGGAGAAAATAGAAAATGAATTTATACAAAGAAAAAGAAAAAGTGATTAGAGTTGAGAGTTGATGGTGGCCTAAACTAAATATTAAAAGAAAGGAAGAAAAAGCCTAAAAGTACTTACTTACCTCTTTGGCGCTATCTTACCTTGGATTCGATTGCAAAGACTTTACCTTGTCTTGAAGACGAGCAAAGCATGGCATATAGGATCTTTCCCCATTCCCGATGTACACTATAAATTAAAATGCAAGCAGAAAAATAACAAAGGAACGACTATCCATCACCATAAACTATCAACGGCACTTGCAATGGTCAGGCAGTTTCGATGATATAGATTTCATCTGGATTACAAACACCTCAGAGAAAAGTAAAGAAAATAAGAATAAAGAAGAAAAATTAACTTTCGATTCGATTAAATAACAATAAAAGAAAAGATGAATACTTACATTGGTGTCACTCTCAGTACAAGCATCTTTCTCATTCCTCCATGAAACTCTTCTCTCCTTTCAGTTACATAAAAAAAATAAAAATTACATTAAAAGAAAAAAAGAAGTTAGATTAAACCTATACAAAAATTTATTCTAATCTTCACTTAATCATCCTCTGTGGCCTCAGAAAAATCAGTATTTATAGGCAAAAATCAAAAAGGGGGAGAGTGTCTGAAAATAGGGGAAAAACGCTCCCCGTATCTCATCTAAAATGCAGCAAAAACGCAGCAAATGCGACGTTTCCACAGCACTTTTGTGGCCATATAGCCAGATCCGGGCGGTACAACTCCCAAATTTGAAGATATGTCCCTTTATTCAATTGGTTTCTCGATTTGTCTACGAATTTGATGATATCTCTGTTGATCCTCAAGCTAATTGAATAAATCCAAATAAATTCAAATTTAATCAGTTTCTATTTGGTATTATCTGCTCCGATTTACTCCGATCTCCTTAAATCTTCTGCATAGTTGCCATGATCCTTGATTTAATTTAATTCTGAATTAAATCAGAATTTAAATGGGTTTTGGGCTCGTTTCTCTTCCTTCTCTTTTAGTAAGAGTCTGCATATAATTTAGACAATAAATAGGATTAAAAATAGAGTTTATTAAATAATAAATATGGGAATGTGACAATAAATATGCAGTATCAGTGACCGATCACTAAATTAAATATGATGAATAAAGATGTTTGGAACCGAGAAAGTACTAACCCGATAGGACCTAAAAAGATTTCGGTCCGAAAGACACACCCAACTTGATTGATGTAGGTGTGTCATGATTCTCCAAGACATAGGGGGAGATGGTGCCTTGGTGGTGGATGCATTGGAGCTCAAAGGATCAACTGAAATATTGTATCGCTATCAAGAAGCACATATTTTGGAGATTGCTTATAGTTTGATAACATCTCCACTTGAAAATTTCAATTCTAACTAGATCTATATATGCATAAGAATAGTTAGCTTTTCATATTTATTAATATGTTTTAGTTATGTAAACATGAATTTTCCTTTTGCCTTGCTTATTCTTGAGCTAATCCTTTGTCATTGTTTTTGTTTTATATACTAGCTCATGGATTGCTTGCCCATGCTTATAGTGTTTACCCATGCTCATTTGTTTGATGTGTGTGTGTGTGTGCGCGCGCGCGTGCGTGAGTGCATAATTTAATTGTTCACATACATGTATATATATTTTATTTGTATATCTATCATGTATTTTTGTATCCTATTTAAACCATTTTTAAGCGATAAATCAAGATAGCAATTACGCTCCTCAACTTTTATCTAAAGGAATGACGAGAAGTTCAGAACTTGTTAAGGGTATTCGGGTTCAATATCTTGTATTAATTGCTTAATATATGAGTTTATTATTGCAAAATGTATTTTTAAATATGATAAAATTTATTTTGATATCATTTTCTTGTGTTTACCATGCCTATAAGATTTGTGGAACTATATCTCTATTTTTATGTATAAAAATACTTTAGTCAAAATACTTTTCAAAACCCTTATTTCATATTGTTCAAATTCTGTTTTTAGGGTTGTCCCGATCGACCGAACGGTCAACCGAGTTGGCCCGAAATAAGGCCGGTCGACCAAGCGGTCGACCGAGATTGCCTAAAATAACATTATTTTTGTTTTGGTCGATCGACTGTCACCCAGTTGCTCTCGGGTAGAGCAGGTCGACCGGGCGGTCGACCGTAAGTCGGATCTGGGCCAAAATTTCCCTGTTTTAAACCCTAGATTTCTCTCTTTTCTACCATTTTTTCTTCTTCCTCTGCCATTCTTCTCTCTTCTCTCCTATTTTCTTTCCTCCCTTCGCTTCCAAATCATCCCTAATCTCATTTTAATCCTCAAAATTTGTTGGAACTCACTTTTACTCTCCGGATTCTCTTGATTTCAAGGTGGATTTTTCAATTTTTCTCAGGTAGAATCCTAGTTTCTTCAATATTTCTTTTGTGACTATTTTTCTTTCAATTCCTTTTAAATTTGTGCTTAGCTTGTATTCTTCATCTTAAATCTCAACCATGTCTAAGAGAGCAAAAATCGAAAAAGGGAAACAACCTGAATCTCCAACAAATCCTTTTGTTTCTCAAAATGAATTCCACAAATTCTCAATTATTCACAATAAAAATGTGATTTCTGGTAGGATGGTGGTGCTTACTAACTTTGAGCACATCAATCTCATACAAATCTTAAACACTAGCTCATTAGAATATCTTATCACCATTAAGGAACCAATTTACCCTGAGCTAGTCCATTACTTTTACTCTAATCTGTCCTTTCAAGATAACCATATCAGATATAGAGTCTTGGGTAAGGATATCAACATCTCTTTGGATAAATTTGCCCATCTACTGCGCCTCTCCTGTGAGGGTGTAGACATTTATAATATTGATTTGAATGATTTCGAGTACCCTGACGGTGAGTCCGCCCTCATCGCCTCTCTATTACTTTATGACGATGAGAACCAGACCTTAGTTAGGAATAAAGAGGTGAAATACTACACTCTCACCGCCCAAGCTCTAAATAAAATTGTGTTTTATAATCTCCTGCCAAAAGCAGGAGATAGTCATGCCCGGGGATTGCTCCTCTCCTAATCTATTGCCTTCTGAAAGACATTAGAATCAATATCCTAAAGCTTATCATTAACTTCATGCTTTCTAAGCACTTGTTGATCCCAAACCGACACTTACTTTTTAGGATGCTCATTACCCTACTCCTCAAGCTGCTAAAATTTAACCTATCTACTGAAAGATTCATTGCACCCTCCGTTGACATCAACAGCACACTCCTTAAGAGATGCATGTTGGGGAGCGTGCTCCTACTCCGGTTCCTCAGCCCCCTCCTATCATTCCACCTGTTATTTTTGGATCCTTATCAGCTTTTGTAGACCCTTATGCTGCACTCTCAGCGCAACTTCAAGAACACGATCTGAAGATCACTACTTATCTTGAGAAGATGTCAGCTCATCATGAAGAGATCCAACAGGGATTTTAGAATGACTTGACGTATATCTGCTCATTAATTTGTTACCTTCAGACATGTGTCGATGAGAGTTATGGTAGACATGCTTGGCATGTTCCTCTTCCAAGCAGCAACGCCCAGCGTCTTCCATCTTCGGGTCCTCCATTTGATCCATAGGTACCTCCTCCAGCTCCTTCTAAAGCACCGACACCTCCTGAAAATCCAGACTTTTAGGAAGAGTGAACCCTGTTTGTGTTGATGACAAAAAGAGGGAGAGTAATCTGGAGTTATCTAGGGAGTTTATGATTTTATGTCTTTCTGTTTATGTACATGTAGTATTTGTTTTGGAGATGCGTTCTTATTTGGACATGTGACTTATAGTACTTATTTGTTATGACATGAACTTATGTATGGATTGTTTCTTTTATGATATCATTGCTTGTTGGGGAGTTATGTATCTCTTTTATTGTTGATATTTGATACATATCTTTTAGGTGTGGTATGTGGTATGTTTTCGTTTTTGTATCCTATTATATACCATCTATCTACCACGTGTTTTGAAGGTTGGCGGTATTGGATGGTCGGAGGAAATCGTTAGTGCATACAATCTTGCATTTTTGTATTCTTTGTATGCATAGAGCTTACTTCATAATATATTATTCATATGCTATAGTTGATGCATCTTGCTTATATGACACTTTCAATATATGCATGTGTTTAGGGGGAGCTTCGCTTGAAGTCTCCTTCCAAATTATTTGTAATAACTCCATGTGTTTTGTCATTATCAAAAAGGGGGAGATTGTTGGCCCAAAGGCCATTTGCTCCTGTTTTGACGATAATAAAATATATGTAGTTATGTTTCTAATAATTTTGTTTAACTAAGTTTTAGGTTATTTCATTGTTGCATTTTGGCTTCACCATAAGACTCACACGTTTGGAAGTCATGAACATGTCGATCCTAGAGCCTAAGCACATAGATAAGCTCAAGGATTACGATTGCAAGTGAAGACTGTTTACAAGATTTGTATTTTATTTTTGTACTTTAGATAGGATTTAGTCTTTGTTAAAATCAAGATGATATAGGTTGATAGCTCTTGAAATTGACACACACACGCGCTCGCGCGCGCATTTTATTTTTATCTCCAAGTGTTTTTGAAAAGAGCTTAAAACATTTCTCTTTTTCGTTTTCAAAAATGAGTTTCAGAAAAACGAATTTAAAAAAAACCAGTTTTCGATTTAGAAATATATTTTTACAAAATATAGTTCTAACTTTATTTTGTGCTGATCTTTGATCACACACTGGACTACTATGATCATAGAACTCTATTTTGTGTTTTGAAATCAAAGTGTGTTTCGTTGGAAAAAGATGGACTTCAAAAAGATCTTCAAAATATGTTTTTGGCCCTAGGTCGGTAGACCGACCGGTCGACCGCTGACAGACACGTAAAGAAATTTTCTTAGTGCTTTGTATGCACTTTGGTTAATCGTTCGGTCGACCGACTAAGAAAGCTTTGCTCTCGGTTGGGCACGGTCGATTGACCGGTCGACCGTCAGAGAGATTGACTCCTGTTTGGGTTAAACGGTCGACTGACCGATCGACCGCTAACCTCAATGGTCAAAAATCCGATTGTTGGAGGTCGACCGACAGAACAATTTGTTCTGCATTTTTTCCAACGGCTAGTTTTTTTATGTGACTTTTTCTTGGTCACATCCCAACGAATTTATGGGTTTTTCTCTTCTAGTTTTTATACCCCATATATATATATATATGTACTGTAGAAAAACCCTTTAACAAGTTTTCAACATCAAAATTCAAGTTCTAGTGATCAATACTCTTTTTCTTAAAAAGATTTTCTACTTGAGCCAAAATTCTATGTTCTTGATTTTTAGTTTGAGCCTTCCTCTACATCTTTAAAAGCTATTTTCACCACACAATCCTAAAGAGTTTCACCTCCTCATCTTGGTTAAAGAATTGTGCTTGTGAGCTATTTGTGATCAAGAGAAGATCAACAATTTTCTTCAATTGTGAAGTTGTAGAAGTTACGGCCTCAAGTGAGCTTGTAAGCTCCATTGTTGGTGTTGCAGCACTGAGAGAAGGATTTATGAGTCCATAGAGTTCTAGTGAGAACTTGTAAGAAGTTAACGATCTAGTGAGATCAGTCATAATGAAAATCTTTCATAGTGGTGAAGGCGGGGACGTAGAGCAGTGGCTCGAACCTCGGAACTTATCATAGTGTTTGCAATTACTTACACTCTCTCTCTCTACTCTACTCTCTCTTTACATACTTGCTTACTCTACTTGTTTACTTGTTTGCAAGTATTCTTTATATTGTAATTGATATTTGCTAGATTGCTAGCAAGTAATTTTTAATTTCATATTATTTGTCATTTAGTATAGCCATCACCTATTCACCCCCCTCTAGGTAATTTACATGAATTTCTCTCCCTTCTTCATTTTCAGCAGAAATAAGGAAACAGCGGAGACTCGAAGATTAAAAGATCAGGGAAGACAAGAAAGAAGAAGATGAAGCAGAAATTTGGGAAAAGTGCCCAAAATCTCAGAGTGTAACCCTCTTAACCCTAGGAGAATGAAACTGTTACTCGATCAGCACCTTACACGTATTACGATAAATACAATCAACATCGTCGCTTCAGATATGCGATACCCAGCTCGAATGCAACATCGCGTAAGAGACGGTAATAAGATCAGCGCTGCACCGGATGTGACACGCATTTAAAGCTATGCCAGACTATATGACCACGCACGCCACTACAGGACAAAACCTGAAGTGACAATAAGCACCTTGAGTCTAAACCCAGAAAGTTCTTAGTTTATTCTGCTCCCCTCTCTACATTGGAGACTCCGAGAACCGATAATCCCTCGAGAGAGAGTTTCCGAGCTCTTCCAAAGAGAAGGGAGTAGAGGGGACATCTCTAGTAGTCACTTTCTGACCCGCCCGAGATCGTGACACATGTCTGTCCAGCCTCTGACGGATGTGCGACGCGTGGCTACTTTCAAAACATTTAACCCGGTATCTTCACCTAGTTTGAATTCCGAACGGGTCGGGTAATTAATAAAAGAATCAGATCTGATTACAGAGGTCTCTATCCTTAAGCCCAATCCTAATTCAAACGAGGTAGTTACCTCTCTGGAGCAGTTTATTCTTATCTATAGTCAAGCGCGAACCACTAGATAGAGATAGACTCTCTCCTATATCGATTCAAAGCAAAGTGTTCGGCTTAACCATTATTAAGATAGGGAATTTAGGTATTCAAACTTAGCAGGACTCCATGACTTGTATAAATAGGAGATCCCTTCCAACGATAAAGAATCACGTTCACATGAATTCAGAGACTCTATTATAATCGTCATTGACATAGTGGAAATTCTCTTTATCTGTGTGTGTGATTTTTTTCCTTTTGAGTTTTCACGTATTTTCACTGTGTTTGCGATTGATTTTTTTGTGATTTGATTACATCTGCTTCCCTATTTTTATGCGTAGACTGATTCTTTAGGAATTGCCCACAACACATATACAGAGGTTCAACCTGAGGAAGGTAGATACACAAGGAAACATAACAAGAACCAAACCTACATGAAATTTTAGCAAGAGTATTCAACACCATGATAAGACAACATAAGAAGCAAGCAGCTGAGCATCTTTTTTCTCAAGCAGTTGGATAGGAAGCTTGCATTGCAATACCGCAGAGCCCTTCCTTGGCATCCACGTCCTTCTCCATCCTTATGTACCCCTTCTCACCCACGAGGATGCCCATGAGGTCTTCACGAGCCAATACCTTGTGCCATCACTGGCCATCCCATAACCGACTGCGGTCACACCATGATCAAGATCAGTGCCATAATCACCCGTGAAGACACCACCAGAGTATAGCTGGAAAGCTAAGCCACCATGGTCTATGGCAACAGAGACCGGTTGGTTGGCGACGACCTTTAGGGGAGAGGCCCCACTGTTCGCCGGGACATCTTCGTAGCCCGTGATTGCGGCTGCATACAATGCGACCTTCTTAGTGTTGCAGGCGCCGTCGGCTGCTTGGCATGGGTAGTTGGACTCCGTGGTGAGGCCTTTGTTCTTGATGATGAACTTGAACACGTCATCCATTAGGCCTCTGTTGCATCCTTTGTCTCGCCTTTGACACTGCAGTCCATAACCTCTTAATCGGAGAGGGAGATGAGCTTGTCAGTGCTTAATTTGTTGATTCCTTCTGTTGCGGCCGCTGCAAAGAATGCCCAACAACATCATGTTTGAAAAGTTCACATAAAGTCAAATTTATTTCTTTTTGTTTAAAAATTTTAAACTGAAAGCCACAAACATTTCTAAATCTAATTTTAATCCTTTGCATCTAAGCGAGGTCATTTGACATTCTCTTCTAGATCTATCATATATAATTATGAGAAGAGAGAGGGGAGATAATTTTTTTCTATTTTTAGCCCATATAAGATACGATGAAAAGGGATAAATCGTCCTTTTTGTTGCTTTTGTTGCAATTTAAATAAATTAATTACTGAATTGTTCACTATAACTACTTAATTAGCCCTCTCTATAGGCCTGTTTGGCTGGGAAAACAAAATGATAAGGGCATGTTTGGCTGGAAAAACAAAATGATAAAACAAACAGTAGGGCTCACTCGATCAATTTTCCCTGAGAAAATTGGTTGGTGAGCCTTACGCTGTTAGTTTTCCATCTATTTATCAGCATTTTTGCAGAGAAAGAGAAATGAGGATTTTGCCGACGTTTTGCCGACGTCAGCGCCACTTTTCTTGTTTTCTGAAAATTGCAAACAAATAAAATTTTATTTTCTGAGGAAAAATTGACATTGAGGCTTACTATACTTATATCCACATTTTCCAGCTCATTTTCTGGGGTTCCAAACAGGCCCATAAGGATTAACAAGGTGCAACCTATTAGTTTACTCACCACATTGGCCTTAGTCGTTAACAAAAATTGCTGCACCCTTGGCCCTCCAATCCATGCTCGCTATAGTGTTCTTGTATCTGAAGCTCGTCGCTCTTCTAGATGAAAGAGACTTGAATCCGTTACGAGCCGTGAACTCATCATTGGCGAGATCTGCGAATTGATTAGCTCATAGTCTGAACTTGTGGTTTCCATTTGAACGATTCTATGAGTTCCATGTTGGTCTTGAGTATCTCAAAGCGACGCGCCTTCTTTGCTACGTCTTTGTACACTTGCCCGTGCTTAACCATCCGCTGCTCATGCCTCTCCATCATCGACATTTCGTTCAGCTCCCGTGAGGCTGCGACATAAATAGACCAAATGGTCAAGACTGCTAAGGCCAACAATAGGCACTTAATGTTGGCGATGTGATGTGAAACGGCGGGTGCGTGCCATGTAGAGAATTAGTGATATACTCGAATTCGCTACGTTTCACCAAATAGAATTATCTTCGGCTGGAAAATAACTCAAAACTAGCAGTGTTGAAAATGGATTCGAACAAAATTGCAAGCATAGCTTTGCACATTCAAATATCAATCGAATTAACAATACCTATATCATGCATGGTAAGTTCTAATCTCAATGTCAACGATAAGCAATCACAGGATTTGCATAATCACACATCTTACCATATAGTGAAAAACATGGAATGAAAGTAATGCATTAGAGATGATTTAGCTGATGCATAATCCAACTAATAACTATATTGCTTTGAAATAAACTCACAAATAAACAACTTTAGATTTTGCCTTATAGTTTAATCACATGTGAAACCTTTTTTAAATCTATATTTGCGAGCAGGTACTCGTGCTGTGTTTGTTGTTGATTTGCTTTTGTTGATATTGGACTGAACTTGTTTTAACCTTGTTGAACTTTGATCAATAATTCACCTTGTTGATCTGTGATTGAACTCTGACATCTACTTGACTGTATAGAACAGCCGCAAAGGAGGATCCAGGTGAAGCGCCTGTGCTAATGGGAGGTGGAGCCTTAGCATTGAGGTAGAGGATGATGATCAACCGAACAAGAAGAAAGGTCATTGAAAAGCGTTGAGGTAGAGGATGATGACATAAAGATCTTTCATAGGAGGGAGAATGAGAGAATATGAGAGGGAGAAGAAGGCATGGTTCTTGTGCTTGAGATGGATTTGTATTCTTATGGTGTAGAGGGAGACGATGTAGGAAGGACGCAGGTCTGGTGCTGGTTGGCTTCGACAACAAATAGAAAGGAGGAAGATGAAATGGCATGATGGACTAAGGGAGTGGGGTTGATTTGACTAGATTACAAAGAGAGGAGGGGGTTAATTGGGTAGATTAATGTCACTGAAAAAAATTAGAGAAGAGAGGGATGAGATGAGATAGAGAAGGAGAAATAGAAGAAAGAGTACAGTCGAGAGAAACTATTGTCTTTTGAGTTTTTTCATTAGGAAATAGAGGAAAAAACAGAGAGAAGGGAATGAGAAGAGAGGACATCAGAGGAGAGATTTCAAATTTCATCCATTCATTCATTAATTTTCAACCAAGAATACATGTACTTATATGCAGGCTACAAATCCATAACTTTCCATTACATTATAACTACCCATAACTTTTCACTACATTTCACAACTACCCATTAAAATATAACTGCAATACAAAGAGAATAAAACATTAATATAACCAATTGCAGCTGAAAATACAATAAAAATCTAAAGCTAAGATGTCCCCATCAGTTCTCCCTAGATGGGAAAGAACTTGATCCCGTCGTGTCAATTGCAGAACTGCTTTCTTACTGCGGTAAGTTTTTTTTCTTGCATCTCAGATTATTAGTCAAACTATACTATAAGTTCATCATCTAAAATATTATCAATTTTCTCTGCTGTATATGATGAATACCTGAAAGTGAAAAAGTAAAGGACTCTCAAAAATTGACTCAGGGAAAGGCTCATCAACCAATGGGTTATTTATGGATAAACAAAATCTTGTAAACAACTTAGTCTTCAATATTGAAAATAGAACTGATGCCAAATCTATAATATAAGTATTGTAATTTAAATTCATTTAAGATTTTGAAAGGTCCAACACTACGGGTATGCAAATCTTTAACGATTTTCTGAGGAAACCATTTCAGACGAATTCGATCCATCACAAAATTATCAACACTAAAAGTTTTAAGTTCCTTTCTTGATTTAAGATCATAACTTAAAATTAGTGTTACTTGTTCATATATATTATTGATTTCTCATGTGTATAACTTGTATGTGTGTGGTAAAATATGAGGAAGACTCAGATGTTTAGGCCTAAAATGCAGACTCAGAGACTCTATAATGAAGTGCAATAGAGATCTTAACTTAGTACCTAACATTGTTAAAAGAGTCTTCCAAAAGATAGCTAGTGAACTTTGACTCCCTTTTGGACATATAAAGTTCTAGGCACTTGGATCATCAGATTAGTAATATATACGACCTCGATCAAAAGGGATTATCAGAGGAATCTAAAAGTATGTTATAGTTTACCAAGTTTGACACTGAAGATGAAAGTTATACAAATAGGTAAAGACAGAGGAGACGCACTTTGAAGTTTGATAGTAATGAAAGAGAAGTTGATAATCTGAAAGGCATCATGTTCTCTTATAACTACATCCTCAAAAATTTTGGATATAGATCAATTATATTGATAACATCCTTGATCATACCTACATTCTTTGGCACGACATAGATCTAGAACTTGTCCTCATAGAAATGGACATCACTTGGGACAATGCACTGTTGCTTGATCTCTAGTGACAACTCATCTACTTGCCTTCCGCATTCAGTTTGCTCGATAAGATTCAACATTGGGTGTGGTAAGTCGGGAAGGCTAGCCCCTGGTATTAAATCAACGGCGTGTTGGATATCATGCGCCGGTGGTAGCTTACCTAAGAGGTCTTCAGATAAGACATCATCAAACACTATAGTTACAGCGGTGACTTCGGGGAGATACAGAGTATTGTCTTCATGAAAGACATTAGTGACTGCAGCCACTAGGATCACCTCGAGGGGGCTGAAAGTACTGAATTCCTCAATATTACCACCCATGATTTTTTTGTTAGAGTTGGAGTCTTCTGGTTCTTCCGCCTAATAAATGAACTTTTCAGAGTCAGACTCCGTGTTTGTAATATGCAATTTATCAATGACAACTCTGACTGAGCTTGGTATCGGCAGTAGAGGAGGGTTGACGACCAGAACAAATAACGACAGTAGGGGTTGGCAGTAAAAGCGGAAGGGGCTCTGGATTTATTACAGGTAGTTTCCTAACTTTGGCAAATTTAACTGGACTTGGACAGTTGGCCGCAACATACCCATAACCTTGGCAATTGTAACACTTGAAAACACCTAGAGGGGGGGTGAATAGGTGTAAGTGCTAATCTAGTGAACTAAATGCGCTAAATGCGGAAGCTTAAAAACTAATTGCAACACACTTAGTACAACACACAAGTGTAGCCGAATTCCCCGTGAAGGGCTCTGGACTAACTCCTCTTGATTCCCCTAGATATGGGTTGAGGTGCTATATGAAGCTCTTGTGGTTAAGTACAGGTGAGGCACACACAAACAAGCCAAGCATATAATAGATATACAATAATATGAAAGATGCAAGGCAACACAAGCAATATGAATGATATGAATGAAGAATGATGCTATGCACAATTAAAAGAGAGAGAGGGTTAAGAGACAATGGATCAAACGCAAACACAAAGATATGTTTCGAGGTTCGAGCCCCTAGCTCTACATCCCCGCCTTCACCACCGTGAAGGATTTCCAATCCACTATCTCCCACCGAGGGAACCTCTACCGAGGAGGATTTGTTACAACACAAGGAGTACCGAACTCCTCTCTCAAACACCGCCTCACAACCGAGGGGTAGACCCGTAGCCAATACAACCACAATCACCTCTACCGAAGAGGGATACAAACCAAACTCCACCTCTCACTAGAGGGAGCAAACCACAAGCCTCAACCTCTACCAAAGAGGGAGCAAACCAATCACCCGATCAACCTCTACCAAAGAGGGATACAACAAAAGCAAGGGTGTACAACTTGGAGGCTCAATCAACCTCAAACAATCTCCTTTTCCACAAACAAAGATCCTAATAGATTAGGATAGAGGATATAGCTCAAGTGTGGAATCAAGGTGTTTTTGGAAAACAAAAAACAGAGAAAAACTACTTGGGAATCTCTTGTAGATGATAGAAATGAAAAACTAAAACAATATCCCAAAAACCTAGTTTTCCTTGATTTTCCAAAACCCTTGAAAAACAATAAAAATGAAATCTTTAAGCTCTAAAACTCTTTTAAAACTTTTTTTAAACTCTGGAGAAACTGAGAATTTTTCTTGTTAAAAACATTGGCCAAAATCCCAAAGGAATGGGGTTTATATAGGCCAAAACAGAAACTAGCCATTAGGCTGATCTGGCAGCCTGACAGGCTAGCGGTCGGCCGGCCGGCCGACCGCCAACGGTCAGAAATATGACCGTTGGGCATCCGGTCGACCGCACGGCCGACCGCCCAGATACAGAGAGAAAGCTCTCTGGTCCGGTCGGCCACCCGGCGGACCGTCCCTGTGTCTGCCAAACGTGCACAAGCCTGTGCACGTCGGTCGACCGCAAGGGTCGACCGGCCTTTGGTGCGGTCGACCCGTGCGGTCGACCGACCTGGCCTGTCAGCCACAGTCTGGGTCAGAAAAACATGTTTAAAAATATTTCTAAAAAATCTTTTAAGTCTTGTAAAAATACCCAAAAATAGTTTTATCATTTTGCATTGATATATAAACTTGTGATAAATATTTTAACTCTAATATCAAGCATATGAAACCATTTTTGTGTTTTATCATTTTTACCAAAAACTAAAACTTGTATTTTATCAAACTTTGATTTTTCAACACATAAATAGGAAAGTCAAAATAAGTTTGTCTAAGATATGAAGCATGTATGTATATCGAAGACATCTAATATACATAAAAATAAAGTAAACTTGTTTTGAACAAACTATTCATGAAAACCAAATCCAAATCATGAAACGTGTGTGTATTGTGCACTTGAGCATATCAACTATACTTATCTTTACACATGGATCTAAAACACACTAAACTATGGATACCTAAGTCTTCTTGATGATCTTCATCTTCAAGTCGACTCGATCCCAAATGTGATCCTCCGAGGGCAAAGGTATGATCTTGATGCTCGGGCACGGGAATCACCAAGTGAAGGCTTCCAAACTCTTCTTTTTGAAGCAATCACCAACTAATATCTTGTTACATGATCTGAAACTAAAATCACAAGATTATTAGTAAACATAATCACATGAGTTAATCATCATCAAAACTAGAGGGGAAGGCCTCCGGGCCAACAACACTGGATTGCAGGACAAAGTGTGGAGAAGTCTCTTTTAGTGTTTTGATTTTTAGCGTTACTTGTAACACTTTTGTATTTAGTGTCCATCTTATATGCTAGTACAGTTTTCATTAACCTAGTGTGGGTATTGATATGAGGTGGACTTGAATTCTTGTCCTAAAGTAGTCAAGCGACTCAAAACTTCATCTAGCTTTTGGAGGATTTCAGTGTCCATATTAGCAATTTGGGATTCACTAGCCTCTTTTCATTATTATTATATTTTTTATGCAAAAGAAAGAAAAAACAAATTTTCCTAGATAAATGCTAAAAAAAAAATTATTATTTTTTTATTTGTTAACCTAATGTAATGTGTTCCTGCCTAAACCTTGTGCTCTAATACCAAACTGATGTGAAACGGTAGGTACGTGCCATGTAGGAAATCAATGATATACTCGAATTCACTACGTTTTACCAAATAGAAAGATCTTCAGCAGGAAAACAACTTAAACTAGCAATGTTGAAAATGAAACTAAACAAAATTATAAGCGTAGCTTTGCACATTTCTAATCTCAATCGAATTAACAATAATACCTATATCATATATGATAAGTTCTAATCTCAATATCAATGATAAGCAGTCACAGGATTTACAGAATTACACATCTCACCATATAGTGGATAATATGGAATAAAAATAATACTTTAAATAATTTAGTTGATGCATAATCCAACTAATAACTAAATTACTTTGAAATAAACTTTAAATAAGTGTTGGGATCTGCTTAACAGGAATCAGTCTGACAACTATTCAAGATCACTGAAATATCAACAATCTAATTGGCCAGGTCGGCAAATATCAGGCGGGAGATTTTCCGTTCAATAGAGCGTTTCTTAATTTAAGAACCACCTTTCAATTTCCTTCCTTAGTTAAACACCAATTAGACTGAATCTAAATCAGTCTCGATATACTAAATATCAGTATATCCCCTGTATAAAGAAATTAATTCACTTATACAGTACTTGGAGTGAGGTACGCTTAAAGCAAATTTCCTTAAGACAATTACGTCCCCCGCACCGGTGCTAACGGGTTACTGGACGCTGGTCTCCCAAGATACAACACTCCTTCACGGTATTTGGATAGCACTACCAAATCACCGTACGGTCGAACCGTAGTCAACCAGTACCTTCACAGGATCGTTGAAGCAGCAGGACAAAGACAAATTTCGAGTGAATATTTGCCTTTACTTTGGAAGAGCACCCACTGTAGAAGACGAAGGAAGGTTGAAGAATATTCTTCTTCAGAAGTCCCAGATTTAGACAACAATTCTATTTCAAGAATCTGTTGAATTTTCTGAGCCCTCTTTCAGAACAAATTTTGCAGAATCTCCTTTGGAAGTCGCTTCGGAAACTGACTTTCCCACTTCTCGCTGGAAGTTACTTCAGAACTCCACTTCCCAGTTCAGAAACTCGCTTCAGTTCAGAACTCAGAGAGAGAGATTATTTCTCGTTTGGTGTGTCTGAGAAAAAGAAACCGGAGCGCTATTTATAGCGCTCCGGAAGGGGCATTTTCGTCCACTATTTTCCAATTCGGTCCAACCGCCCAACCGCACAGACGGTTTTCAGACATCCGTTGGCGGGCGGTTTGGATCCAGAGCGGAGCGGGTCTGGTTCGGGTAGCGGAGCGGGTATGCTCGCAACCCATACCCGTGAGACCCGATTCAAAAAGAACCAGGCCGGGTAGGGAACCCGAACCCAGACCCAGATCCAGACCTAGACCTAGACCCAGGCCTAGACCCAGGCCCGAGCCCGAGCCCAGCCCGGCGCCGGCCGGCCGGCCGCCGCCGCCGCCGCCAGCGGCGGTGCGCGCGCGCATGTGCGGGCATAGTTCCCTCCCAATCGCGCGCGAAAAGTCCAAGTACCCAAATGGCACGCCCTTTGTTCTCAATTTTCTCTATTTAAACACCACGAACTTCCATCCCACGGTCAATGTGGGACTGAATGCTTTTAGCTACCTTTAGTTCCATTTTGGCTTTGAATTAGGCAATCTTTAGACTTGAATCATTCATTCGAAGTCGGAATTGAACATGTGAATATACCACGTTCATCCCTAATGGAAGGAGAACACATTCCAACCATCATCCAATTAATTTGATCAACGGATCTCGCCGTAATTCAATTTAAAGATTCACTTTTATATTCTTCAATTCCAACAATCCCCCACAATGAATGGAGATTCAAGGAAATGACACACAAAGAGACTGACTCTATTGTGAAAGGTACATTAGAAAAGAAACTGCATCAGGATAGGTGAACTAGGTCTTGAACCTTCCATAGCGAAAGCTTTATCGGACTTACTGGCTAATCAGTGAACTAGGTCTTGAACTGTTAGCCGTTAGTGTAAGCCAAGTCAACAAGCTTCACACAGTGACTTTCCATAATCAACTTTGGTTCTCGGTTGTGTCTGTTTTGGCCCCGGACATTCTTGGTTTCAGAGAGTATCTTTAGGGAATAACAACCTCCATTGAAATTCCCAAAGAGCCGACCCAACTCTATACTCACATAGGTGATCGTCCTATTAAGAGTAGTACTCCACTTGTTTAGTAACAAGATATAGACATTATTAAAAGCGTTAAGCTTATCCTTAATCCACTTGTAGAAAAGCACTTCTGTGCACCTTAGGAATGGATTGGAGTCAAGCTCCCAAGTGCTTACTTGCTGAGTCAATCATAACTAGTTTTTCCTCTTGAATTTAGTCCGTGGGATCTCCAGTCGCTAAGTGAGGTTTCCATTAAGCTGACTCGGTAAGGTTAGACTTTTAAACCCATTCCCCTCGATGCGCAGTTTATACGCTCTCCACTTAAACCTTTAGTAAGCGGATCCGCTAAATTATCCTTTGACGATACAAAGTCAATAGAGATAATTCCATTTGAGAGCAACTGCTTCACGGTATTATATCTACGACGAATATGTCTAGACTTACCGTTGTATATAACATTTTGTGCTTCTGGGGTTTGACATAACCTCTTTAAATGTTTGAGGCTCGCTTTCAATAGCGTATGCTATGAAATCTGGACCAAAAGATTTTGAGATTCTAGATCTCTGACTTCTTCTTGGTTCAATTTCCGCATTAACAATCAGTTCCTCGGGGCGTTCGTCCCTGAACGCCATCTCATGTGTTCTTTTGATTAGATTACATAGAGAGGAGGAAGATGAGATGACATGATGGACTAAGGGAGGGGGTTGATTTGATTAGATTACATAGAGAGGAGGGGGTTCATCACTTCCTTGGGTAGATTAATATCACTGAAGGAAAATTAGAGGAGAAAGGGAGGAGACAAGATAGAGAAGGAGACAGAAAAAAGAGCACAGTCAAGAGAAACTTTGTCTTTGAGTTTTTTCATTAGAAAATAGAGAGAAGGACAAAGAGAAGGGATCTCAAATTTTCATCCATTCAATCGTTAATTTTCAACCAATGATACATATGCCTATATGCAGGCTACAGATTCATAATTACCCACACAACACCATAACTTTTCATTACATTACAACTGCCCATACCTTTTCACTACGGGCTTGTTTTGTTAAGGGTGGAAGTGAGGAAGTGAAGAAGTGAGGAAGTGGTAATAGTTCCCTTTGAAACTTGGGAATTGGTTAGTAAGTTTTCTGGTGTTTGGATGTTGTTGGGAAGTGTGGTTTGGAAAATGTTATGTCTTTTCTGGTGTTTGGATGGTAATGTGGAAGTGAAAGTGGAAAAATTGACTACAAAGTTGACCGCAAAATAATATTAAATTAAAAATTAATTAAGAAAAATAAAAATTAGACTGTAATTAGAATGCAAGTGAGATTTACATGAGCAAAAAATTAACTGTTTTGTGCTACAACTTATTACAAATGAGATTTACATGACCACAAAATTAACTGTAGCACTCTGAAAGTGAGGAAAACGTCGTGTAAAGGAGAAAATAGAGAAAGAAAAGAACTTTTTCTATTTTCCTTTTCCGGTGTTTGGATGAACAGCGGAAATGAGAAAAGACACTTCCCACTTCCTCACTTCCACCCAATTCCTTGAATCCAAACAGCCCCTACATTACACAACTATAAATTAAAATACAACTGAAATATAAAGAGAGTACTACATAAATACTATCAAATACAGTTAGAAATATAATAAAATCTAAAACTAAGATATCGCCGTCGCGAGGCCATCAGGGACAAGGATTGTATTAATGCTATGAATGGATTTAATTGAAATGATTAAGAGTTGAATCATTGATGTGGCCAATAAGGCATAGCTCTTTATATAGAGCTCGGTGTGTGTTCAATTTGCCTTGTCATGGTGTGGTGGAGGGAGACTTCCACGTGCCGTAGAGCTTCATGTTAATTGATTGGGACGTGAATTACATGTACATTATTGGACTACTATCTGTATGATTGCATCTTATACTGCATATTTCAGTATCCGTGCATACACTAATTACATGTACTTCTCTTTTTTTTTTTTTTTTTTTGGTGATTTTGGATGTTGCTCACCAAAGTGCTCTCCACGGAGGGTCTGTTTTGGTGTCGTAATTGTCCGTAATTTGTAAGTCGTAATTGGTAAAGTCTTTTACCGTTGTAAATGAGTTACATGCATATGAGTTTTACGGTGTTTGATTGGTAATATAAAGTTGTAAGTGAGAAAATGTCTTATATTTTACGGTGTTTGGTTATCGTCCTGTGTAAGTCGCGAGTGAAAAAGTTGACCACAAAATTAACTATTTGGTGAGTTAAAGAGTTTTAATATTGCAAATAAATATTAAAAATGTTAAATATTAAAAAAATTTAATATTAACATAAAAAAAATACAAATTTGCATGATCACAAAATTAACTGTAACTGAGCGGTAAGTGAGTGGTAATTGGGTTACAAGTGAGTGATAGTTTAATTGCGTAAGTATTTTACGAATTATCGTCCAAACAAACGCCGTAATTATAATTAGGTTGTTAAATATTTACGAATTAGGGACTTTTAAGGCGAAACAAACAGCCCCGAAGAAGGATACCGAATTAATGATGGCAGTATTATTTGGGATCTAAATTAGTTTCATTAGTTGTTTCTTTTCACATGTAGCTTCGTATGGAGAACATTTCTTCTTAAATACAGGTTCGGATCCTTTCAGCTAATAATAGATAATTAATATGACCCGTTTATTTGAATGTAACAGTTTATCATTTTATGTACAGTAGGGTCCCCCTTAACCCCCCACGAAAAAAAAAACCTCCAAAAAAAAAAAAAAAAAAAGATTGAACCCCTCTTATCACTTGACGATTGGGTACTCCAATTGAACCTGCCAAGAAACACAAAGAAAGGAAAAAAATACCTTTCAGATTAGAAACACGTTATAATGCCGATCGAAAACCCTCAGGCTTGAGAATAAATATCCTCCTAGAGAGAAAACAAAGAGATTGCTTGTGTGTGTGATTTTTGGTGGTAATCAGAAGCGAACCCTTTCCTCTTTAGAGAAGAAGCAATATTAATACCCGATTGAGCTATTGATGCACTCGCGGGTATTTCGGATCTCAACAACTGCACGATTGGCACATTGTGATTTTCTCATAACCACTCAGATCATGTCTCTTGATTGTTGGGATTGTTATGCAGAGATATCCACCACTATTCATAATAGCCCGCATTGAAATAGAGGCGTAATGTTTTGAACGTGGAGATAACCTGACAACGTAATTAAATTCGTAAATCGGGAGATCCTGCCGCTAAGTTGTGACCAACATAGAAGCGACAATTCTCGCGGAGGCTTTTCGTTTCGGAGGCTGGGGACTTCGGATTGGTCGAGGGTCCGCTCAGAGGGTAGGGCCTCCGGACCGCAGAGGGACTCTGAATTGGATGTGGCCTCAGGATGGAGTCGTGAGAGTTTCCTCATGTTTGTGCTGAACCGATAAAGGAGTCATTCACCGCTCGGGGTGTCTTTCGGTAGCTGGACACATGTCATGATCTCGAGAGAAGATGAAAACTGACCACTACAGTCGGGTTATCTGGTTTATCACATTGGGGATCCAAAATTTGATCCAATTAAAAAGTTCCGATATGTTCATGCCCTCCGCAACAAAGAGAATCGATGAAGGATCCAAACCAGAAAATTCGGGTCGGATTCGAATTGGGTAATCAGATTGCCACCTTTACCCAGAGAAGAATTCTTACCAAAAAATACCTGCAAGCCCACCCGGACCCTCAAATTCCAAAAACCCTTGATAAATCTCTCTTCTCCTCTCGTCTTCATCCGTAATTCTCTGCAACTGATGCCGTACAAAACCCTAGCCCTAGAAATATCCAGGTACTTACCATGAAAACAACTTTTCCTCTCTCATTTCGTCAATAAGTAACATCTCCTAACACCACACTGATAATTTGACACCACAGAGGCTCTCGTCTTCGTTGATGGCGCTCCAACTCCGTAAACTCTCCGCTCTCAGCTGCATTCGGAGGAGGAATTTCTCTGCTCCTTCTCATATTTCTGCGGCCATGGTAATTTTTCCTACCCTGCTTCTTAATTTCACTCACGAGCTAGAAATGTATTCAAAGTTGCAACTTTTTGTGGAGTTAAGTTAGCCCATTAGAAAATGATGGCGTGCTCTTTGGGTTGTGTATTTGATTTTAGTTTTTTCTTGTTCATTTGTGAACTCGGGAACCTGTTTTATTTTGGCCCATCAGCTATTTGTACTATTTGCTTGCCCATTGTGGCATTATTATATAGTGGTGAACTTGAAAAATTTACAATTTCGTGAACTCGTGATTTGGAAGCCTTCAGGCAGCTATTGAATTGGCTTCTCTGGCATGTGGTTGTAATGGCACAAGTTCTGATAAATCTCTTTCTTGTATTTATGCATTATTCTTGTAGTACTTAACATTTCTTTTGAAGATTCATCATTTCACCTCCTTTCTGGGTTTCTTTTGGCAGCTTCAATACAGGACAATGCAAAAAATTTCATGTACCTTTCAACCACATTCACTAGTTGCTCAAGGTGGAATGCTTGGGATGCCAATACAACCTAGTTTCAGAGATATCTCGGTAAACCTGAAAGATTCATATATGCTTCGCATCCCTGTTAGTAACTTTTCACACTCGAGGATTCAAACTCTTTATTCTAGAAGGAATACCTTTGAATCTAGAAATTGTTCTAGATTGAATTCACTGGCTCACCAACTTATGAGTATTAGGTCATCTTCATCAAAGACAAAAAAAAGGTTCAAATTTCTAGGAAAATCAAAAGATGTTTGTGATGATGCAGCACCTGGAGGAAAAAGTATTGTTGACAACCATTCTGCACCGGGAGAGCATCACAGGTCAAAGAAGAGGGATAAGTCAAGTGTCTGTAATAGCATCAATGGACAAATGAATGCTGCAGTTTTGAACTCTACCCCTTCCGAGGAAAAAGG
Source organism: Agave tequilana (assembly GCA_038442645.1). Taxonomy (NCBI): domain Eukaryota; kingdom Viridiplantae; phylum Streptophyta; class Magnoliopsida; order Asparagales; family Asparagaceae; genus Agave; species Agave tequilana. The sequence continues at coordinate 100,282 of JAVJIF010012711.1, read as the reverse complement.
CATTGCCAAATCTAGCATGCCTGTTAATAGTACACGTAAAGATACGGAGAGCAAACAAAATGTTGTAGAAGATAGTTTAGATATTGAATTTGCAGCCAAAAGCAATGATACTGTCCAAGATGCTAAGACTCCAGTTAGAAGGAATCAGAAGACTAGGAATAAGAAACAGGGTGGAAAGAAGCTTGTACAAGATAGTACAGGTAATGGAGCAGCCAAGAGCAATGATAAGGTCGAAGGTGCTGAGACTCCAGGGAAAATGAATCAGAAGTCTGGGAGTAACAGACAACATCAGGAGCTTTCTAGGAGTTCTGCTGCTGCAGCTGAGACGGGGAGCTCAAATAAAACATCAGAAGAGAATACAAGAAGTGCTAATGGTGCATCTCATCTAACTAAAAGAAACAGTCCTGAATTTTCAACGGGAGTTCCAAAAATTCGGAAACAAATTAGGCCTCTATATCCACCCTCTGGTAAATCAGTAGTTGTTGTGGAGTCAGTCACAAAAGCCAGAGTAATCCGGAACTATCTCGGGAATATGTATGAAGTAATTCCTAGTCATGGTCATCTAAGGGATTTGGCTGGGAGATCGGGATCTGTACGGCCTGATGATGACTTCAGCATGGTGTGGGAGGTGCCTACTACTGCTTGGACTCATCTCAAGAGCATTAAGGTAGCACTGAACGGGTGAGTCTTCTTATTTCTTCTTATTTGCATTATTAGCAGTTTATGTCATTTCTTTGAGGAGTGAACTTCTTAATTAGTTTTTTGGTCCTTCCAAAGAAAAGTGGTATTCTTGATTAAGTGTGCCCACTGTTCCTCTATTAGCCTTGAGCATAGCTCATGATTGCTTGCAGCTTGCCCAAGAGAGACACTTTGATATATAATAGATAGAGAAAAGGGGAAGAAGAGATAGAAATTTGAAGATAAGATAGATAAGAAGAAGATAAAGATGGAATCAGGCTTTCGCAGCCAGGAGATCTCTCTCCCATTCTGCACATCACCATGCAAAGATTCAAAATTGGATAGCACATCAGCATGCTGAACAGAAGGTTTCATTTAACCAAACCATCATAGTTCGCTAAATGAACTACATGTCTTGGCCTTAAATAAGCCCACACATTAAGAAGTTTCCCATCACAACCGATGTGAGACTAAATAAATAAAATAAAATAAAACAACCACAACAAATATACTAAAGCAATCCCCATCATTCTCCTCGACTTAAAAACATTCATCTTCGGTGAATGCGGCGATGGCAAATGACAAGCATGACCGGGTCAAACTGAAATGTTTCCTCACATGTATCATCTCAATCGGGCCATGGTGGGGGTCGAGGAGCCGGCATTCGCGTGTCACTTCTGAATCAAAGTGGTGGAGGTGGAACGAGCTTCCGTGATGGATCAACAGAAGTCAACAAAAGCTGGAACTTGGAACAGGCAGCAGGCAGAAATGACTCATTTTCGCTGAAAACTGAGCCAATATCAGGGTCTTATGTGATGTCCAATTCGTCGGTAATGGAAACAGTCCTTTTCAGAACCCTATCAGGACTTGTACATTAAGCGTGCAACTTCCTCACATCTCAGAGTGACTTGTCACAATCACCTCACTGTTAACTGCAAATTCCTGCAATACACTATATGGACATGCAGAAAATTTATAATTATTATTACAATTTGCTAACTGTCTAGTGATATCAAATGCAACATACAAATGCAATGCAATAGATACTGTAGACATAACTCCTGAAAGTAAGGAAAGAAAATACATAGGATGCCTAAGAAGTAGGAAGATGTGCGACAAACTCTGTTAGTATAATACTTGATTCAGGACAAATTTCTAAACACACACTTAAAGAAGAAAAGTCAGAAACTTTTCGATGGATCATAGTAAAGAACGCTAACGGCAGACTAGAAGGAGATAACTAAAAGTAGTCACTATAGACTCAGCTACTGGCTTTCACTCAACATCACTAGTGTTATTATCATGAGTATGGACATCGATAGGTATAGTTGTGCTAGACTCGACTCACACTTCTACATCGTCACTGGTGGTCTCAGAAAACTCATGGATTTCATCAATAATCTGTGTATCGGAATTGGCTAGTGAATCCTCAACGACACTAGTAATAGTGGAGGAAACGTAAACATCCTCAACAACTCTCGAGTTTCTAATATCATCAATAGGAACGTTATTAATATGTCAACTTTTGCCTCGTGAATTTATTCTCTTTAATGTGAAATTGCAATCCCGAGCTAACCCGAGGATAAGGTCAAGTTTCTCAAGCATGCGGTCGAGGTTCTCTTCCATGTCGGCTCGACTAGCCAATTGAATGTGCGTTGATACTAATGCACGACAAACAAACTCACAGATGTAGCACGAATCCTAGACTCAAATAAAACTAAATTAATGCGTTAAATGATGAGAATTAAAATTTTCTAAAAAGTACAAGTTCTAAATGCAAAGAAAAAGCAATCCTAAATGATGAAAAAGGGACCAACACTTATGCAATCATTAGAAAAAAGCAAATAACAATTCAGCTAGCAAACTTTAGCTATCCAGTAATAATTACTGGAAAATTTATCACGCCCCGCTTCTCAAAATACAGTGGAGTGGAGACGTAACGAGAATCGACGACGCATATACACGAGGATAATACCCCACGTATACACGCGACATGAACAAGTTATATAAATCAACTATAATAAATTAAAATCATTGCAATATGACATATAAATGAATTTTCACACAAGATAATATTATTCTATGAATAATCTAATGGAATAAAGTTTAATTCCAGTCTATAGAGAATCAAATAAATGTAATAAAGAATGAAGAACAAAGCAACCCAAAATTAGATGATCAAGCGAAGGAAACACAGGCTCCTGTAGTTGCTCCATAAACTCCTCCAATATGTGTGATCCCAAATACTTGATCAGCAAAATGAAATATCCATATATCTGGATGTGTAAATCCAAAAGAGATAGAAAACTCCCAGCGGGTATGTAAAATGAGGGAAGTTGGATAGTATGACACAAGTATAATACCATGCAAAGCATAACTAAAGAGTAATGAAGTCAATCTGTTATAGTCATATGTGAGGTGTTTATCATATTCTGTATATACAACAAGCGGACACGCATCAATTTACGGTGCATTATGAAAAGTCTATTTTTATTAATTATGTTAGCGAACTCCAATTACCACATGTGGAAACCACATCCCATACTATGCCTACTACACATGTCAATTAGGGTCCTATGTTATTTGAAACTGCTTGGTGGAGACATTGTCTGTGTTTTAAGTGGATCTCATACATACTCAGGACCACGACTCAGATGCCTGACGCTGAATCATGTCCTACCACTAGGTAGTCAGTAACAATGAACAATAACATTAACAATATAAACAGATGGAATGCTAGTCATCTCCTGAACCTGTAGAGGAATCGTCTTTCGACTACGCAACCTGTATCCTAGGTCCACCCAAAATACAGACGCTGTCTCCCTTATCAATTTTTTCGAAATCGCTGTAAGTTGTCTAATATCCATATTAACAAGATTACTGGGGTAATGCAGTATACTAATAGTAACAATAGCAATAACAATGTAACAATATATCGATGCCCTGATGTTATTGTATAACAATTATGTTTCAGTAATTTCAGTAACATTAATCTATACTTAGTAACATTATTAATCGTGCATCATATATCAAGTTGTTCAGGAAATGTCAATATAATTCAAGTTCATCATTTAAATTTTAATGAAATTTCACTAATTATGATTATTTTAAGTAGTTTACTAGATAACAAATAATTAATAAATTGAATAATTCAATTCCCAATAATTAATGATCATACATTGGATATATTTTTATACGGATTTGTAAATAGGCACAATTGAATAATTTAGAGCAAAATACTTTATCATTTGCATAATATTAAATCATGAAATTTTCAAACTTTCGTAATACCAGAAAATTAATTGATATAAATAAACAAATATCTAAAATAAATTCATTAAATCATAATTTGTTTAAAAGAATAGAACACTCACAGAGTTATTCAATTTGTATTTAATTGAATATATTATAATACAACAACAACTAAGCCATTTGTCCTAAGTATTTGGGGTAGGCTACGTGAAACAAAAGAGAATTATGCCGGATCAGGCACATGGATCAGTTTTCTTCACTCATTCCTATCGAGCAATATGCCTTCACTAAGACCTTTAGCGTCTATATCTTGTCATGTTACCTCCATTCATGTTTTCTTCGATCTCCCCTGCGCTCTTTTAACTTGCCCTAATTTGATATGTCCTACTCGCCGGACTGGCACATCTGTAGGTCTACGTCACATATGATAAAACTATCGTAGGCGATTTTTTCTCATCTTCTCTTCTATAGAGGCTACGCTTATCTTAGTGCGAATATTCTCATTTCTCACCTTATCTCTCATTGTGTTACCACACATCAAACAAAGCATACACATTTCTGCTATACTCATCTTCTGGGTATGATATCTCTTTATAACCAACATTCTGTGCCATATAGCAAAGCTAGCCTAAAAGCAGTTCGATAAAACTTTCCCTTCAGTCATAACGGAATATTACGATCACATAAAACTCCTGTTACACTCCTCCATTTCAACTAGCCGGCTTGGATCTTATGGTTGACATCATTATTGATATCCCCATCCTTTTGGATAATAGAACCCAAGTACTTAAAATGACTGCTCATCGGTATTTCTTGACCATCTAGTGTCACAATACTATACTCTCGGATTCCCTATTTACTGAATTTACACTCCAAATATTCTGTTTTGGTCCTACTTAATTTAGAACCTCGAGATTCTAGAGTTTGTCTCCATAACTCCAATTTTACATTTACCCCAGCTCTCGTTTCATCGACTAGGACAATATCATCAGCAAATAGCATATACTACGGTATCTCATCCTAAATAGCTCTAGTAAGATCATCCATCACTATGACAAATAAGAATGGACTCAATGCAGATCATTGATGCAATCCAATTGTTATAGAAAAATCACTTGTTATGCCTCCACAAGTTCTGACATTTGCCACTACTCCATCGTACATGTCCCTAATTATGTCAATATATTTGATGGGGACCCTTTTTCATCAATGTCCACCATAATACCTCTCTTGGCACCTTATCATAAGCTTTTTCTAAATCAATAAAAATAATATGCAAATTTCTCTTCCTGTATCGAAATCGCTCTATAAGTTGACAAAGCAAATGAATAGCCTCTATCATTGATCGCCCCGGTATAAACCCAAACTGGTTCTCTAATATTTTAACATTCTGCCTTAACCTGTGTTCAATTACTGTTTCCCAAAGCTTCATGATATGGCACATGAGTTTTATTCCACGATAGTTTGAACAACTCTAGATATCACCCTTGTTCTTATAGAGAGGTACTAGGGTACTTTTCTTTCACTCATTTGACATCTTTTTAGTTAGTCAGATCTTGTTAAAGAGGTTTGTCAGCCATCTTACGCCACCTCTTCTGAGCATCTCCATACCTCAATAGGAATTTCATCCGGCCTAACAACTTTCCTTGACTTTATCCTCTTCAAGGCCTCTTTAACTTCAGATTCGCTAATTCTGCGCATATAATTACGGTTCATATCTTGGCACTGAATGGTAAGGTCATCCAAATCTTGAGTGGAACTACCTTTGAACAATTTGTCAAAATACTCTCTCCATCTTTTTTTGATTTTTTCATCTCGAACTAAAACCTTCTGATCCTCATCTTTGACACACCTCACAGTACATAAGTCTCTAGTTTCTTTCTTATTCGAGCAATTCTATATATATCCTTTTCAATTTCTTTGGTGTCGAACTTCTCATACACTTCTTTGTACACCTTAACTCTTGCATTCTGAACAACTTTCTTAGCCTCCTTCTTGGGCTAGCTTATACCTCTCAAAACTCACTCCATCACAATTTTTCTTCAAATCTATGTAAGAGTTTCGTTTGATCTTAATGACAGCTTTTACCTCTTCATTTCACCATGATATATCCTTACATGGTGGAGCACCATCCGGTTACTCACCAAATACATCTTTAGCTACTCTTTTAATGCAACTAGCAATTTTGTTTCATGTTGTATTGGGATCATCTTGGGCTTTCCAATCTGCTTCATGTACTACTCGATCTACAAAAACTCTTTGGTTACCTTCTTTTAGCCGCCACCACTTAATTTTAGGATCTAACTTACGTTTAATCTTTCTAAATCTCCTTCTAATCTGGATATTTAAAATTAAGAGTCTATATTGGGTTACTACAGTCACCTGGTACTACCTTACAATCCATACAACAATCTCTATCTACTTTTTAGTTAAAAAGAAATCTATTTGGCTCGCACTTGATCCAGTTTTAAAAGTGATCAAGTGAGACCCTCTCTTCCTAAATCAAGTATTCGCTAAGATCAATTCATAGGACAAAGTAAAATCTAGAGTCGAGTTACCTGGTTCATTTCTTTCCCCAAAACTAAATCCTCCATGTATACTATCAAACCCATAACGACTAGTTTCTATATATCCATTGAGATCACCGTGATGAGGACATGGCATCATCGCGCCTAAAGAGGAGATTCGAGCTGCTTCTTTTTGGATTTAGCTGGAGTCTATATTTTCAGTTGGAGTCTGTATTTTCTTTTAGCATTATTTATCTTGTTTATTCTCAGTGTTTTAGTACCACATCGGTTGTGTGGGAAAACTCCAGTTATTATAAGCATATTTAATTGGCTTTGATTAAAATAAATAACAATGCACTTTTGATTAATGAATTGTTGGATTTTCTTTTGAAGATTTAATTATGAAGCTGGAGTATGAAACCCATTTCAGATAGGATTTGTGTGTGAAGCCAAATCTTAGTTATCTTTTATCTCTTTATCTCTAATTTCCCAATCCAATTACGAACGCTTGCAAACCAATCCAATTACAAAATAAACATCTGAATCCCTCATCCAAAGCCCCATCCACAAAGCAAACCCACTTATCCACTTTGAATCATCATTAGCTTTAAATCCCTTTTCTTCACATCAGGATCCCACTTGAATGCACAGAAACAAACAGAAAGGGGAAAAAAAGAAAAAAAATCCAACCAAACAAACAACATGCTTTTTTTTCTTCCCTGCTCCCTAAGCCAACCGGTCATCCCACCACACCCAATCAACATCCATCAATTCTCCATTTAATCCCCACCCATCCTTATCCTCTTCAACACCTACTTGGTCCACCATTGCCGCCAGCAACTATCCCACAAAACCCCCAATTAGCCACCAAAATAAAGGTATTAACCTCCCCTCTTCCCTGTTTCTCTCACAGCCACAAGCAAGCACCTGATTTCCCCCACTTGCTTGTGTAAGCATACCATCACCCATATCTTCAAACATCCCACAATTCCCTCCATATCCACAGGCGTGGACAACAACAGCTGCAAGTGCCCTCTCCCTCTCCGTCTGCGTCAACCAGGAGCACCACCAAACATTGCCATCTCTGTCCAGCAACAGAGGTGTTCCTTCCTTGCCATGCACAACCAGTGAATCTCTCACCTACAACAGTAAAGACACAACTTTAGTCCACTTTCAAGTAGATCGGGCAAGAGTATTAAAGCAAGTCAATACAACTGGGACACGAAAGCTTCAACAGGTACTTTATTTTTTTAGCAAAATCAGAATATTTGTAGGACTACATCACTTATTTTATCTCTAGAATATTATCATGAATTTTCTATTGTCAACAAGTATTGGTGAGCGTGTGTGATTCTGCATACTTTTGTATTATGCTATCCTGATATTGTGAGTTGGATTTTCCTGATTAGCTAAGGGTTGATGTTTGGTTTGTGACGATTGGAATATTCTACATTGCGAGTATAAAAAAATTTTGTTTAAAACCCATATTGCCATATAATTAGTTTTAAATTTATTTTTGCCGAAGATCGTAGCTGATAGTGAAACTAGTAAGTTTAGCTTTATCACTGATTTCTGACATCACTCGCATACTGTTTCACATCATTTTGGTATCAGAGCATGGTTTAGGTAGGAAAATTTGCATTAGCATATAGTTAGGAATCTCATTTATTTTTACATAAATTTAATTTTTTTTACTTGCATTCATCTAGAACTTGTTAGTGCATGCCTACCGTAGTGGACATCCCTATTTGCTAGGAGAGTCTAGTGAGTCAGGCATAACAATTATGGATCCCCAACAACTCGCTAATACAATCGCTGCCATATAAGTCCAACTAGCCAACCTGACCCAAACTACAGCCCAGACTGGAGATAGGTTAGGTAGAGTTGAAACTCATCTCGAGAACCACAATGGACATGAAGGAGAACGTAATCGGATGGTACCATACTAAGGACATGGTGAGCGAGACCCTGATAGTCAGTTCTTGAAGAATATCAAGATTGATGTCCTAACATTTGATGGACGTCATGATCCATAACTTTTTTTTGATTAGACTCAACAACTTGACAAGTACTTTACGTGGTACGATCTCACTAAGCTCAGAAAAGTTAAGTTTGTAGCGATGAAGTTAACCGGTCAAGCTAGCCAGTATTGGACTAACTTGGTGAACATGCGTGCTGCTTGTGACCAAGAACCAATCGATACCTGGAGAAGAATGAAAGATGAACTTCAAGGAAAGTATGTGCCGCCATCATTTAGTACCCGTCTCATGGACAAGTGGCACTGATACACTCAAGGCAACAAATCGGCACAGGAGTATGTGAAGAAATTTGATGAGTTCCTCATCAGATGCAACGCCATTAACACTGAAGGGCAAGCTTAAATCATGTCTAGGTTTAGAGCCAGACTTAGGAAAGACTTACGAACCGAACTTTTGGCTCGTGAAATCACCGAACTCGAAAAAGCCTACGCGTTAGTCCAAGATTTAGATGCAGCCAAATCTAGTTCTGTTTCTAAGAGTCACGTACAAACAATTAGGCCCAACTCGGGTTCGTACCCCAACCGTTTTCAAGGTCAAACTTCTTCCCACAAGGCAGATACTAAAGGCAAGAGTATCGAGAACAAAAACAAAGACATTGATAGAGAGTTTTCTAACCTGACTCCCACAATTAAATGTCACAAGTGTCAGGGATATGGGTGTAGCTGCCAATTGCCCAACTCCAGTCAAGATTGCCTTAGTTAATGGGGAACCTGAAATAGTATCAGTATCAGAATCAGAATCAGAGGAATTTATTTTTCGCAGAGAAGAAGAATCTGATATGGGCGATGATACAATAGGTGATAGCATTGGTCTTAACTGCATTTAATTAACGAATTCGATTCATTTATCTGTCGTCAGATGTACCTTATCTCAACCCAAGGAGAAAGATGACTTGAGACGAACCACTATATTTCACATCATTATGAAAATTGGTGGTAGAAGCTGCAAGATAATTGTAGACAGTGGAAGTTGTATTAATGTTGTATCGTATATAGTTTGCCAAAATTGGCTTGAAGGCTGAACTCCATCTGCATCCCTATAGAGTAACATGGATTAACTCTTCAGCACTGGAAGTCAAGCAAAGATGTCTTGTCCTAATAGACTTTGGTTTCTTTAAGGAAAAAATTTGGTGCGATGTTGTATCTATGGATGTGGGTCACGTTATCCTTGGACGACCATGGCTATACAAGGATGTTACCATCTATGGTCGGTCGAACATGTGTCAATTCGAACACGAAGGAAAGAAAATCAAGTTGTTACCTCGTGAGCCTAAGGTTGAGCTCTCTGAACCAAAGCCTACTACAGTGAAGAAAACTAACAGTATCAGCTTGATTACTGCAAAATCTCAGTCAAGATGTAGAAAAAGGAGCTTCCTTCGTGATCCTCGCGACCAAGGAATTACTAAGGAATCCAACATCGTAATCCCTCCTGAAGTCACACCAGTGATTACGGAGTTCGCTGATTTGTTTCCTGAAGACCTCCCGGATAAGCTTTCATCGATGCGTGATATACAACACGCTATTGATCTAGTCCCAGGAGCTAGTCTTCCCAACCTGCCCCACTATAGGATGAACCCTACCGAGCATGTCGAACTCAAGAGGCAAGTTGACGAATTAATGAGAAAAGGTTTCATCCAAGAGAGCATGAGTCCTTGTGCGGTGCCCTCCCTCCGAACGCCCAAAAAAGACGGATCTTGGCGTATGTGTGTGGATAGCCGTGCCATCAACAAGATAACAGTTAAATACCGTTTTCCCATTCCTAGACTGGACGATATGTTGGATATGATGTCTGGTGCCACTATTTTCTTCAAAATTGATCTCAAAAGTAGTTATCATCAAATGCGCATCTGTCCCGGAGATGAATGAAAGACCGCCTTTAAAATGAAGGATGGGTTGTATGAGTGGATGGTCATGCCTTTTGGATTGACCAATGCTCTGAGCACTTTCATGAGAGTGATGACGCAAGTACTACGTCCATTTATGGGCAAATTTTTGGTAGTGTACTTTAACGACATCCTCATTTATAGTCAAACTCGTGAGCAACACCTCGATCATCTACGTCAAGTTTGTTCTGTATTGAGAAAGGAAGAGTTATACGCAAATCCTAAGAAGTGCACTTTTCTCTATACACAAGTTCAATTCCTCGGATTTGTAATATCTGCTCATGGAGTTTCTGCGGATCTTGAGAAGATCAGAGCCATTGAGGAATGGCCCGAGCTTAAGACGATTCGTGATGTAAGAAATTTTCACGGACGTGCTACCTTCTATCGTCGGTTCATTAAAGGATTTAGCACTGTCATGGCTCCAATCTCTGATTGTTTGAAGGGAGAATTTAATTGGTCTCATGCTGCCACGAAGGCATTTGTTGAGATCAAGAAGAGAATGGTCAGCGCTCCTGTTATGCATCTCCCTGATTTTTCTAAAGTCTTTGAAGTAGCGTGTGACGCATCAGGAATTGCCATAGGCGGAATCCTCGCTCAAGAAGGTCATCCAGTGGCTTACTTCAGTGAGAAACTGAATGATGCCCGACAACGATATTTCACTTATGATAAAGAATTCTATGCGGTGATTCAGGCACTTCGCTATTGGCGATATTACCTTTTGCCGCATGAGTTCGTTCTCTTCCCTGATCATGAGGCCTTAAAGTACATCTACTGTCAAAAGAAGTTGAACGCACGACATGGACGATGGATTGAGTTCCTTCAAGACTACACGTTCACTCTACGTCATAAAGCGGGAGTAGAAAATAAAGCCGCTGATGCTCTCAGCCGCCGTATTTTCATTTTGACCAAGATGTCCACAGTGGTAAACGACTTTGAGAAGATAAAAGCTGAATACGAGACGTGTCCCGATTTTTGCGATATATACGCCATATTGATAGATGGATCGACCCAAGAAGTGGATGGTTATACCCTACATGATGGGTATCTGTTTCTAGGCCGAAAGTTATGCATCTCAGGAACCTTCCTTAGATAATTTCTTGGTGGGAATTGCATGCTGGTGGTCTAGCTGGGCATTTCAGGAATGAGAAGACCATAGAAGCCGTTGAGTATCGGTTCTATTGGCCAGGGTTGAAACGTGACGTTGTCAAACATGTTGGAAAGTGTCACACCTGTCAACTCGCAAAGCAACAAAAACAAAACACCGGTTTGTACACTCCACTACCGGTCCCAAATTGCCCATGGCAGGATGTTAGTATGGACTTTGTGTTAGGACTTCCAAAAACTCTAAGAAAGCATGATTCAGTCTGTGGACCATTTTTCTAAAATGGCCCACTTCTTGCCTTGCCCCCGTACTACTGACGTCTCTAGAGTGGCCAAAATCTTTTTCGATGGCGTCGTTAAACTACACGGTCTGCCTAAGACTATTGTATCCGACAGAGATGTTAAGTTCACTAGTTATTTCTGGAAGACCCTTTGGCACATGTTAGGGACGAAATTGAAATTCTCCACTGCTTTTCACCCTCAGACCGACGGCCAAACTGAGGTTGTGAATAGAAGTCTAGGAAATTTACTGCGTACCCTTGTTTGCAAACATATTGGAAGTTGGAATCTAAAGTTGTCTATTGCCAAGTTTGCATATAATTCATCAGTTAATAGGACAACAGGTAAAAGTCCACATGAAATAGTATATGGTTTTAGGCCTAGGCAGCCTATTGATCTCATTCCTATGGTTGACCAGTATAGAGCCTTTGAGTCTGCATCCTCCTTTGCCACGCATATGCATGAGTTGCACAAAGTCATCAGTGATAAGATTAAACAAAGCAACTTTGACTACAAGCTACGAGCTGATGTTAGAAAAAAATTTAAAACTTTTGATATTGGCGACCTTCCGGATTCGTCCGGAACGGTTTCCTTTAGGGACTGTTAAAAAATTACATGCTCGTAGTGTTGGACCATTCAAAATCTTAACGAATCTTAACGACAATACTTATGTTATTGATCTTCCTGAAGATTTTAGAATTAATCTTACTTTCAATATTGAGGATCTGGTAGAATACAAGGGTTCAAAATTTAACCCCAGTAATCCATTGGTGGATGAGCCTACCCCTGAGTCATTTTCTGAGGGACCCTCACTTCTCCCACTCCCAGATATCAGTCTTAATACAACAGAGAATATTGATAAAATTCTAGATGATGAAATTATCTCCACGAGAGATGGTGAAACTCGACGGTATCTGATACGCTAGAAAGGAAAGTCACCTGCTGAGGACACGTGGCTGGATCGCAGTGAGTTGCAGCAGATTGATCCAGATCTGTTAGAGTACTATGAGAGCTCCTTCACACGTGATTCGACGAAGTCGAGTTCTCTCCCACCTGGGGAGAATGATGAGGACATGACATCAACGCGCACGAAGAGGAGATTCGATTACGTGTATCAGCGCAGGAGGCGTCGAGCTGCTTTTATTTGGATTTAGCTGGAGTCTGTATTTTCAGTTGGAGTCTGTATTTTCTTTTAGTATTATTTATCTTGTTTATTCTCAGTGTTTTAGTACCATATCGGTTGTGTGGGAAAACTCCAGTTATTATAAGCCTATTTAATTGGCTTTGATTGAAATAAATTAACAATGCACTCTTGATTAATGAATTGTTAGATTTTCTTCTAAAAATTTAATTATGAAGTTGGAGTGTGAAACCCATTTCAGATAGGATTTGTGTGTGAAGCCAAATCTTAGTTATCTTTTATCTCTTTATCTCTAATTTCCCAATTTAATTACAAACACTTGCAAACCAATCCAATTACAAAATAAACATCTGAATCCCTCATCCAAAGCCCCATTCACAAAGCAAACCCACTTACCCGCTTTCAATCATCATTAGCTTTAAATCCTTTTTCTTCACATCAGGATCCCAGTTGCGTGCACAGAAACAAACAGAAAGGAAAAAAAGAAAAAAATCCAACCAAACAAACAACATGCTTTTTCTTCCCTGCTTCCCAAGCCAACCGGTCATCCCACCACAGCCAATCAACATCCATCAATTCTCCATGTAATCCCCACCCATCCTTATCCTCTTCAACACCTACTTGGTCCACCATTGCCGCCAGCAACTATCCCACAAAATCCTCAATTAGCCACCAAAATAAAGGTATTAACCTCCCCTCTTCCCTGTTTCTCTCACAGTCGCAAGCAAGCACCTGATTTCCCCTACTTGCTTGCGTAAGCATACCATCCCCCATATCTTCAAACATCCCACAATTCCCTCCATCTCCATAGGCGTGGACAACGACAGCTGCAAGTGCCCTCTCCCTCTCCGTCTACGTCAACCAGGAGCACGACCAAACACTGCCATCTCTGTCTAGCAACAGAGGTGTTCCTTCCTTGCCATGCACAGCTAGTGAATCTCTCACCTACAATAGTAAAGACACAACTTCAGTCCACTTTCAAGTAGATCGGGCAAGAGTATTAAAGCAAGTCAACACAACGAGGACACGAAAGCTTCAACATGTACTTTATTTTTCAGCAAAATCAGAATATTTGTAGGACTACACCACTTATTTTATCTCTAGGATATCATCATGAATTTTCTGTTGTCAACAAGTATTAGTGAGCGTGTGTGATTCTGCATACTTTTGTATTATGCTATCCTGATATTGTGAGTGAGATTTTCTTGATTAGTTAAGGGTTGGCGTTTGATTTGTGACGATTGTAATGTTCTACATTGCGAGTATAAAAAATTTTTGTTTAAAACACATCTTGCCATATAATTAGTTTTAAATTTATTTCTGCTGAAGATCGTAGCTGATAGTAAAACTAGTGAGTTTAGCTTTATCACTGATTTCTGACATCACCTGCATACTGTTTCACATCACACCGTTTATGAAAAGCTTTTCTCTAATGGGTATGCGTTGCACTATCTCATCTAAATCCTCCTAAAATTGACGCTTACTAGACTCATCAAGTCTTACTTGTGGTGCATAGACACTAATAACATTAAAAATCTCCTTACCTAAAGTAAGTTTAACTAGTAAAATCCTATCACCTTTTCTCCTAAGCTCAACTATATTCTCAAGCAATTGTTTATCTATGATCATACCCACCCCATTACGATTTCTATCTCTACCAGTATACCAAAGTTTATAACCCCAAGGCTCTATAATTCTTGCTTTTTCACCTACCCACTTAGTTTCCTCCACATACAAAATACTAACATTCCGTTTAAGCATAACATCAACTAACTCTGCTAATCTACCTGTAAAAGAACCTATGTTCCATGATGCTAACCTAATCTTATATTCATGAGCTAACTTTTTTATCCTCACCCGCTCATAAAAGTCTGGGGACCCTTACTCATTTGACACCACATCTGGGTGCCGATATGGCGCGTTATTTCTGTGACGACCTAGCAACTCTTGCCCACTTTTCACTACACCCGAGCTTCGATGCAGCGCGTCGCTCAGTAGAGAATGTTCCAATGAAATTTAGTTCTTGGCTCATGTTCATAGTATGAACAATAATTAAACATGAACAATAATTACGCATAAAATATATTTTGTTGAAAAAGAATTAAAACACTTACACAATTTAAATAAATAAAAACACTCACATTAAAACACTCATATGATATTATTAGTAAATAGACAATAATAATGATATCACTCACACTGAATAGGTAATACATAATAGAAGACACTCACTAATATCTTTATTTCCTATACCTTTCAATTTGTTAAAATAAATCATTGAAGTTTACAATTTTGTAGATACTAAAAAAATTAAATAAATAATGCCAATAATATACACATTAAATAAATAAGCTACAAAAAATAATTTATTCAAAGAAAGAAAAATACACTCACACGGTACAATTCTTTAATTAGTAGGAGATTAAACAAACAATATAATAATTGACAATAATGAATTATTTACTAAATAAACAAATTATCAATAATAAAGCATAATTTTATTTTAAACAATGAAAACACTCATATTAACACCTAATTTATTTTAGAAGGTGAAAGACACTCACCTGAGTTGTCGTAGATGCGTTGCTCGATCTCTCGTGTTTCCAACGCCTCGAAGAACGCTTGAATCAGGTTTCAAACGACCAAGAAACGACCCGAAACTAATTCCAGTGCTAACGGGTCTGCTAGCAGTTCGGGTCCAACTAATTTAAACCCAACTCTTATGGATCCGGTCGGGTCTTCTGTTGTTTGCAGATCGGGTCTGAAGGGGATTGCTGGTCCGGTCTGAAATTAGGCTGGGTTGAAGAGGAAATCGGGTCGGGTCTGGAGCTATTGGGTTTGCAATTGGTGGCTTAAAGTTTCGTGGGTCAGGTTCAGGTGCTAGCGGGTCGAGCTGGTTTAGAAAATAGATTCAGACCTAAACTCTAATCAAAACCTACTGCACTCGGGCTCGGTTTGACATAACCGGGCCGGGTATATTGACTTGAAGCGAGTTGGATTTGCATGATAGAAAGAAGGGTGTTGCAGGCGGTGGCAAGTCATGGAGAAGATGAGGTCAGGGTTGTGCGATGGCCTTGTGAGTGTGGCTGAGGGTGGTGCGGAGGAGACAAGGTCGGGATGTTGTCGGTGGTCGTGGAAGAGAGAGAAAGGGAAGGAGGGGAATGTGGGCTTAGCGCTACTGTCAGTTGCAGGTGGTGGGGCGACACGACATATGGGCGATAGCAAAGAACTAGAGAGAGACAGAGCGTGGAACAGGGAGGCGATTGTAGGCGTGGCGGCGATAGGGTGAAGGTGCCGGCGGTGGTGTTTGTGGATGAAGAAGAAAAAGAAGAAAAGAACTGGGAGATGGGAGGTGGAGTTGGGTGCATGCGGCAGGAGGGGAGGTGCAGTCGGCGAGGCGCGATGCATATCTTGGCGGTGGGTATGGCGTGACTGCGGGGGGCGTTGCGGTGGAGGAGAGGAAGGAGAGCAGGCGGGAGCGAGCATGGGCTGAAGGTGGAGTTGGTGCTGTCGCGGCCGAGGGTGGAGGGAAGAGGTGAGAGAGGGCGATTGTGCATGGGTTAGGGTTTAGGGGGGAGAGAGGAGAGACGTATAAGAGAAAGAGGGAGATGGATTGGTTTGTTTGGGCTGAGCTTGGCATTGGGCTTGGCCCCGGGCTAAAACGTGTAGTGAGAAGATAAAAGGAGGATTGTGCCATGGGCTGATTGAATATAAAGAAAAATAAGAGGAAAAAAGGGATATGCAGGTCAGGTTTGGGTTTTGGGCTTTAACATTAAAAGAAAATAAAAGGAAAATAAAAGGAAGTGGAGTGGGCTTGACATGGGCTTGTGAGAAAATTAGGAAAATAAGAAAAGAGAAAAGAATGAAAGAAAAATGATATTAATGTAAACAATAATAATTAATAACAATTACATATTAATAACAATCATAATTAATTAAGAATAATAGTAATTAATAATAATTAATAATCATAACTCACATCAGATAATAATAAATAATTAATACAAATTATATATATGCATATTAAAATATTATTATTTATTATTTATTCATGTATTATAAAATAGAGATATTACAAAATAAACAATCGACAAATCAACTCAAGTTAGGAGCCACTTTAGGGGTAAATCATTCATGCCAAACTGTAAGATTTCTCTAACATCCTTCAGAGAAATACCCACACCAGAGAGCTGAGTCACGAACTTTTGAAACAGTACCGACACCAAACAACGGCTTGTAGAGACCAGATTTGTACTTAAAAGATGTGAACTTTTCCTGATGGCTTCGAGACTCAGTCACGAATCCGAAAGTTCGAATGGAAATGGGTCTAAACAAGGCTGAATGGGAATAAAACTGTTGCTATGCTACTTCTGGTCTGAGTTGATTCACTCTAGTTAACTCGGTTGAGTTGACTCAGTCTTCAGAATGGCTCTGGCTTAGTCTTGAACTCGGTCCAGGTTGACTCAGTAGAACTGTGTTGATTTGTTGAGGTGGATCGAATTCTGGTTGGGTTTGGGTGGGTCTGACCCGCTCAGATCCAACTAACTTGAGTTGGGTTATCGGTTAGGATCTGAATCCAAATCGTATCAGATCTCAATGTTGGTTAGAGCCGATAAGATCTGAACAGGCTCAGATATCGATCGACAGTGGCAAAGCTCTGACAACGGTGACAACAAAGGATTTGACAGGGACGCGGGGGACTCGGCGAAGACGGTGGTGTCATGTCGACAGAGTTAATGACAGGTGACAATCTGATGAGGGTGATGGCGAGATTTGGACGACGACTTGAGGACGGCGATGAGGTCTGAAAGAGAAGGTGGGACGGTGTTGTCAAGGAAGAGAGAGGAGGTCTGAAGTCTGAAAGAGGTGGTAGTGGCGGTGTTGAAGTGGAGGCAATGCTGTTGAGCGGAGGAGGTCTGAGAGAGATGGCGACGATGTTGTCGAGGAAGAAGTGAAGGCGAGGAAGACGAAGACGGAGGGGGAGGAGCCCAGAATGTTGTCAGCGTTGGCTGAGGTGGGCATGGTGTTGACAAAGTTGACGTTAGTAAAGGCGAAGAACGGGAGGCGCAACGAAAATGGAGGTCGCAGGAAAAAGCACCGAGAGGAGTGGCGGCTGTGGGGGCTGTGGAGAGGATTCAGGTTAGGGTGTTTGGCGGGAGTCGGGGAAGAAGGCGATGAACATGGAGGTTTTTGATTTCTTTTTTTTCTTTTTTTTCTTTTTTTTAATCTGATCTAGGGTTTTGGTTTTTTTTTGAAACTAGAGAAGAGAAAGGAGTGGAGAAAGATCTAGGGTTTTGTAGAGGAGGAGGTTAGGAAAAGAACATAAAATTAAGATTTGTAGCTTTGATACCAAATTAATGTAGAACAGATATGGAAAAGATAAAGAAGAGATAGAAATTTGAAGGTAAGATGATAAGAAGAAGGTAAAGATAGATTCGGGCTTCAGTACCCAGGAGATCTCTCTCTCACTCTGCACATCACCATGCAAAGATTCAAAATTTGATAGCATATCAGAATGCTAAATAAAAAGTTTCATTTAATCAAATCATTATAGTCCGCTAAATGAACTACAGGTCTTGGTCTTAAATAATAGGCTCACATACTAAGAAGTTTCCATCGTAACCGATGTGGGACTAAATAAATAAAATAAAACAACCACAACTAAAGATATTAAAGTAATCCCCATCACACTTTGTACTCATTGTAAAGTGCATTGGTTATTAGGAACTTGGCTATTTTATATAATATCTGGTTGATGTTACAATTCTTTACCTTGCTTCAGTTGGTTTGTCACTTAAAAAGAGCTCAATGTGATTTGATGAACAAAAAAAAATACACTGCTTATGCATTTGGGAAAGTAATATAAAGATTTAGACTTGGTGAATTTATTAGGGAAGGAAATCTTTTGCTGGCCGAAGATGATGATTACTTATATTATGTCTTTTTTGTAGGTCATGTTACATCATGTTTGTGGGAGAATTGTAATAACTGGACCACAAACTTTCACTAAAATTATGTGAAAAGTACGTTAGTCTTTGAAATGTCCTTTCAACTTGGACATATGGATTACAATCTAGCTTTGCTTTCTTCGTGTCTTAATTCTTTGACTTCCCTCTGTATAATCTTTCAAATTTGTATATTAAGTTTCCATTTGAAGGTTTGGTGATCAACTCATTGTAAATAAAACATTGTGGGTCACCGGACACATACCATTCCTAATCTGTTTGTTTGTTTTATATGCTCTATGGAATAAGCACTACTGCAATCAATCATACTGTTCTCAGTAATTTGAAACAACCATCTTCACCTTACCCCCTATCAACATGCGATTGGCTTAAGGCAGATAAAGCTCTGAAAAGAATTTACAATTTTTATGAACAGTTCTTAATGTGACGCTGGCAACATCTTGGCCAAGATAACTATGAGCAAAGGAGGGCCAAGGCACAAAATTTTAGTTGGTTGCTGTAACGCCCCGATCCCACGGGTACGGGGACGTCACTGCGACGTACATACGCAGGTCAGAAATACCCTTACGTATATACGCTAAGCATCAGTACAAACAAGAATCAGAGTACGACAAAGCGTAGCGTCCTTTCATATGCCAACATAAGAAGTACAAGGTACAAGGTTATCACAGAATGTGACATATATTTACATATCGCATGCATCATATATCACAGCCAAACTCAAAAGTACGATTTACAAGATAATTACAAAGATGCTCACGAGCTGAAGAAAGGTCCCGCGAGCCAAAAGGAAAGTCTGGGATGACAGCAACCGAGACTAATCAGCCTGCTCGGAAAGGAAAGCCTGGTCCTCCACAGAAGGCTCCACCTCGATCCAAGGTTCGGAACCTGAACATACAAATTCAAGGGAGTCAGGACCTCCCAAACAAGTGATCAGGTAACAGCCGAGTGGCATAAGAGGAAAGAGCATGAGAGGTGGTGCAATATCATGAGTAATCAGCCAGCAAGTAAAAGAAGCGCAACATGTTAAAAATGAAAGGGCATTATATAAGCTTAAGCTACGGCCTCATGAGACTAGTACCTCGAGGGAATAATCCAAACAAGGAAACCCTCATCTATATACCTTTATCTCATGTTACCGTAATCCAAGCGTATACAACACCCACAATTAGCGTCTTATTATTGTTATTATTATTATACTCGTCTTACCCTGATATCTAGCTATGTGAACTAGCGTCCCAGCACACATAGATCCATATCCGAGTAAGGCAAGGTTGTTATTGGAAACCAGCGGGGGTATCAACGAACTATGTTTACAGTGGGTCCCGTGCATACCCGGGACCACGGCCCAGGATGTTCCGTTGCTTGGTGGACGGAACCTGCCGCAAGGCTATCAGGAGGGACTTATTGTATGCCCTTATCATGATTCAGGAGGAGGGAGCCAGCACTCCCCTCGGTCGCCTGGAGGCCCACAGGTCAGACCGGAAATTTAGTTGCACAACATACCTAATACCACTGTAAACACGAACACATATTGATAGCCGCATGTTTCCCCCCGACCCAATGTAAGTTGTCTCATTTTATGAATATTAGACAATTATCAAATTTCGGGAATGAGCAGGAACATGTCAGGAATACAGGTATATCAGGAGTACTGGTTCGTACTATCATGTAATCAAGTTGGTAAATCATGAAGTCCGGTTATCATTCCCGTTACAATGATAATTATAGGAGTCAGGTGTATCATGCCTTGTGTTAATAGATAGCATGATAAGAGGTGATATTCATCAAGTAACATGTCTTGCAAATAGCAATATAATAAATGACCCAAAGATAATGTTCATAATCAAAGAAGTAATTAACCATAACAATTAATCAAGATTAGTCGACTAGGGAGAGAAATTAGTCGACTAGGGAGAGAAATTAGTCGACTTAGAGAAGGAGTTAGTCGACTATAGTAAAGGGTCAAATCGACTTAAGAAGGCTGCGTTTGGTTGGGTCGCGTCTCAAAAGTGGCGCGTTTCAAGAAAGTGGTGCGTTTCAAGAAAGTGGTGCGTTTCAGGAAAGTGGGCAGACGCAGAAAAGTGGGCAGACGCGGGAAAGAAGGCAGACGCAGAAAAGAAGGCAGACGCGGGAAAGAAGGCAGACGCAGAAAAGTGGGCAGACGCGGGAAAGAAGGCAGACGCAGAAAAGTGGGCAGACGCGGGAAAGAAGGCAGACGCAGAAAAGTGGGCAGACGCGGGAAAGAAGGCAGACGCAGAAAAGTGGGCAGACGCGGGAAAGAAGGCAGACGCAGAAAAGAAGGCAGACGCGGGAAAGAAGGCAGACGCAGAAAAGTGGGCAGAAGCGGGAAAGAAGGCAGACGCAGAAAAGTGGGCAGACGCGGGAAAGAAGGCAGACAGAGAACAAAACTGACTTTTGAAGGTTGAGTTTGTTAACAAATATGAAATAATATCCAAGTCTTGGCGAGTAGAATTACTCGCCTAAAGTGCGTCCGACGCAGAGAAACTCAGTCCCAATCCAAAGGAGGGTACTGGTCCTCACAAGTTGATGGAGAGGGGTTGTGGTTGCTTGGAGAGGATGGAGGTGCAAGTCTAGTTCACCATGCAAAAACGGGATCTTGCAAACGTTGTTGCGGGGGACGAAACTATAGTCCGTCGGAAAGAGGTTGTCGAGGAGGTGAAGGTGGTATGCTTGGTGGTGGCTATGGTGGTGTAGGTGGTGGTGGAAATGGTGGTGAAGCTTTTTGGTGAAGATGGGTTCTTTGAAGTCTCTTGGTGAAAGAGGTTGAAGGAGATGGTGTTTGTGGTTGAAAATGAAGGAGGAGTATGATGTAGAAGGATTTGTGGTGGAGAAAATGGCTTTGGTGGGTGGTGGTGATGGCCGGCCAAGGAGCTTGGTGGTGATGAGCTTGCTGTTGGAGCTTGCAGGAAACAAAGGAAATGAAGAAAATGAAGGAGAGAGATGATAGAAGTTATATATATATTTAGAAGGGGAAAATATTATAATAATGAGCCATCATTACTTTCCCTCCAATGAGTGCAGCGTTCACAATGTCCCAAGGCTGCGTTTAGGCAAATATAGAGCCAAACGCGGGAGCTTCAAGGCTGCGTCCAGAGAAAAACGCAAGGAAGCTGCGTTTCAAAGGAAAAGGACAAAGCATGGGGGATTTAACTTGAGTTGAATTAGCCCATACGCATTTAATGCAGCATGGAGAGGGTGGCTGCATTAAATGATGAACCTGGCTGGCTAAGATCGTGTTTGAGGAAGAGAGAGAAAAATATGGAAAGATAGAGAAGTGGAAAACTTGGATAAGTTCTCGGTATCTGGGAAAATACCGAAAACTCCAGAAATGACTAAAAATTGAAGCATCTCGGAATGCTATCCAAAAATTCACAAAAATCATAAATATTATAAAATGACTTTTAATGAAATCGGTTTTCAGAAATTCTATCTCATTTTCAAAATAAAAATCTTAGAATGTACTGGGCGCGGTGTCTACACCGGGTAGGCTGAATTTTTGATAAAGTCTAAAAATTTCCAGAAAATGCCCGAAGGATGAAAACATAATTCTAAGATAAAATGTAAAAGCGGAATCCAGAAATTTGATTCCAATTGTAAATTAAAATTCCTGGAATCAACCAGTGATACTGGCCGACACCGGTTTTGAAGATTTACATTTTAATTCCGAAAAATTCCAGAAAATCATGAAAAATCTAGAATATTAGAAAATAATATTTGAAACTAAAATCAGTCAAATCTGAATACCAAACAGGTCAAATCATACAGTACTACTACATGAGTAAGGATAGTAGAAAATAAAATATAATAATAGAAGAAAATATGCTCAAAAATCAGGATACGTAACTGTGCACGTATTCTGGGAGTGGGGTGTTACAATCTATCCACCTTACAAAAATTTCGTCCTCGAAATTTCAGGAAGGGGAAGATGACGGTAGAGAGAATAGGAAGAAGGGTTTTACCAACTAAGTTGTAAATAGATGGGGGTAACGCTCACGAATAACGTCCTCTCGTTCCCATGTAGCCTCTCCTGGTGCATGCCTATTCCAAGAAACTAATACCAATGGTATGGCCTTATTCTTCAGAGTCTTAACACTCTCGTCCAGGATGGCCATCGGCTGCTCTTCGTAAGACAAATCAGGCTGTAGTTCCAATTCAGAGTGATCCAGAATGTGACTCTCATCCTTGACATACCTCCTCAACTGTGATACGTGGAATACATTGTGTACTCCGTCCAAAGATGGCGGTAGTGCCAATCTGTAAGCCACATCTCCCACACGATCCAAAATTTCGAATGGGCCGATGTACCTCGGACTGAGCTTTCCACGTGTACCGAAACGGATTACCCCTTTGGTGGGTGATATCTTCAAAAACACATGGTCACCTGTTCTGAATTCCAATGGTCTCCTACTTGTGTCTGCCCAACTCTTTTGTCGGCTCTGTGCTGCCCGGAGGTGATCTCTGATAATTCGGACTTTATCCGTTGTCTGAACTAGTATATCTGGTCCCATAAGTCTCCTTTCGCCGACTTCGTCCCAACATATCGGCGACCTGCACTTTCTGCCATACAACGCCTCAAATGGTGCCATTCTGATACTAGCCTGATAGCTGTTATTATAAGAGAACTCCACCAAATGAATATGGTCCTCCCATGACCCTTTAAATTCTATCATGCAGGCTCGCAACATGTCTTCAAGAATTTGAATGGTCCGTTCCGATTGTCCGTCTGTTTGGGGGTGATATGAAGTACTGAATTCCAGACGAGTTCCTAAACTTTCTTGGAGACTTTCCCAGAAATGTGATCGGAATCTTGTGTCCCTATCTGACACGATGCTAACTGGAACTCCATGTAGACGAACAATTTCTCTTATGTACTTGCCTGCCAGAACTTCTGTTGACTGACCTACTCTGAAAGGTAGAAAGTGAGCTGCTTTTGTGAGGCGGTCAACGATCACCCATACTGCATTATTACCCTTTGGACTTCGGGGTAGAGCTGTAACAAAATCCATGGTGATATGCTCCCATTTCCATTCTGGTATTGGCAACGGTTGTAGGAGTCCAGCTGTTCTCTGGTGTTCTGCCTTTATCTGCTGACAAACTAAGCACTTGGCCACATACTGGGCTATCTCCCTCTTCATGGCATTCCACCAAAACTTCTGCTTCAAGTCCTGATACATTTTAGTTCCTCCTGGATGTATAGAATAAGCTGAACTATGTGCCTCTGCCAAAATTTTCTGTCGAACTTCTCCTTGGGGAACACAAATTCGGTTACCAAAATATAGTGCATCGTCCGAGTGAATGCGGATATCCGTTCTCAATCCAGCCTCTAATTGAGCTCTGTACTTCTGTAATCTGGGGTCTTCCCTTTGAGCTTCTTTAATCTCATCCATCAGGGTTGACTGGATCTGAAAGGTCATCAACTGTCCTGTCTTATCGACTCCTTGTACTATCATCAGGTCCAGTTTCATGATGTCCCGAATTAACTCCTTCTGATGCGTAAGTTGTACTAGCATTTTATTTTCTGGCTTCCTGCTCAATGCATCTGGTACTGTATTAACTTTGCCTGGATGATATTGTAGGTCGATATCATAATCTGCCATTAGTTCAAGCCACCGTCGCTGTCTCATGTTCAATTCTTTCTGTGTGAAGACATACTTTAGGCTTTTGTGATCCGTGTAGATTAGTACCTTGTCTCCCAGAAGATAATGTCTCCAGATCTTCAATGCGAATATCACTGCTGCCAATTCTAAGTCATGAGTTGGGTAATTCCGCTCATGTGGCTTCAGTTGCCTGGATGCATAAGCTATGACGTGACCATGCTGCATTAATACACATCCCAGGCCTTTCCCGGATGCGTCACTGTATATAACCATCCCTCCTCTTCCTGAGGGAGTCTTCAAAATTGGAGCTGTAATGAGTCTTTCCTTTAATTGCTCAAATGCTGCAGCACATTCCTTGGTCCATATATATTTTTCTCCTTTCCGGGTGAGCTTCGTTAACGGGGCTGCAATCTTAGAAAAATCTTGGACAAAGCGCCTGTAATATCCGGCTAGTCCAATAAAGCTCTTAATTTCTGTTACTGTCCTTGGAATTGGCCAGTCCTTCACTGCCTGAATTTTACTGGGGTCTACTGAAATTCCTTCTTCTGAAATTATGTGTCCAAGGAAGGCCACACTATTTAACCAGAATTCACACTTGCTTTGCTTAGCATGAAGTTGTTCCTGTTGGAGAGTCTGTAACACTATCCTCAAGTGGTCTGCATGTTCTCTGTCGTTCTTCGAATAGATCAAGATGTCATCTATGAAAACAACTACAAACTGATCCAAATATGGTGAGAACACTCTGTTCATCAAATCCATGAAAATTGCAGGGGCATTGGTGACTCCGAAGGGCATAACTAGGAACTCATAATGGCCATAACGAGTCCTGAATGCTGTCTTTGGAACGTCTTCTTTCTTTACCTTTAGCTGATGATAACCTGATTGCAAATCCAATTTTGAAAATACTCGAGCTCCATGAAGCTGATCAAACAGATCATCAATTCTTGGTAAGGGGTACTTGTTCTTGATGGTAACCTTGTTTAACTCTCTGTAGTCTATACACAACCGCTTACCACCGTCTTTCTTGTTGGCCAATAGCACTGGAGCTCCCCATGGTGAAGCACTTGGTCTAATCAATCCTTTGTCTAAGTATTCTTGCAGCTGCTTCTTTAGAATCTCCAACTCAGTGGGCGCCATTCTGTAGGGAGCTTTGGATATCGGAACTGTACCTGGGAGGGTATCAATGGAGAACTCAATTACCCTATCGGGTGGAAGCCCTGAGATTTCCTTAAATACTTCTGGAAACTCATTCCAAACTGGTACTCTCTTTTTCTGGATCTCACCAGCAGTCATCTGTGCTTTTCCTTTGGCAGGTTTGCGTTCTCCTTCAAATTGGAACTCAGGCTGAAGTGGCATTCTGAAAATGACTTTCTTGTTCCGACAATCAATGACTGCATGGTATTTACTGAGCCAAGTCATGCCTAAGATTACGTCATACCCTTTAGTATCTAGTACGAGCATATCTGCTGTTAATGTTCTGCCACACAGTCCCACCGGACAGTCTACACAAACTCTATTAGAGATAACTACTCCGTTACCGGTACTAATCTCCCACTGGTGGTCTAAACATTCAACAGGTATAGAGTTCAAAGCAATGAAACTATCTGATATGTAGCAATGAGAAGCGCCAGAATCAAAGAGTGCTAAGACAGGTTTAGAGTGCACCATAATCTTACCTGTTACCACCTCTTCAGAAGTTTCGGCCTCTTCCACTGTCAAGTTGTAGGCTCGTCCTCTTCCACGACCTGCTGCATTTCTAACTCCCCTCTGGACTGGGCGGATAACTTGCTGTGGGGGAGGGGGAAGAGCTCTCCTAACCATTTGTCCCTGGTTCCTCTGTCCATCTGGCCCTGGAAGTGCTGGTAATGCTGGGTTGACCATTCCCATTCTCTTGTGGGGGCAGACTTCTACTGAATGATCACGGGAACCACATGCCAGGCATAACCCATTTGCCCTACGGCAATTTTGTTGAGTGTGACCCGGTTTCTGGCAATAGTTACAAACGGGAAATGGTTGGGTTGTCTGAAAGGGGGCTCGCCGAAATGGTCGTCTCATTGGCGGAACCCTCGCTGCTCTGTATGGACCTCCTCTCCCTGCTTGTGGAAATGGCCTCTTCATGGCCTGGTTCCTCATCATGTTAGTCTTCCCTTTCTCCAGTCCTCGCTCAACTTCCCGAGCTATGGTGAGGACTTGGGAATACGTTTTCAGCTGCTGGGGCATCAAGAGGATCTGAATGTCCATTCGCAAACCCTGTTGGAATCTACTCGCTCGCTTCTCTTCATCAGCTACCATATATGGAGCGAAGCGGCTCAGCCTCAAAAACTCAGCGGCATATTCGTCCACAGACCGGTTCCACTGCTGAAGTCGGATGAACTGTTCTTCCATCTCTTTCTGAGCGGTGGCAGGGAAAAATCTACTATAGAAGCTTTGGGAAAACTGATCCCACGAGACAGGTTTCTCTAATCTTGCTTCCTCAGCTAGCCACCAGGTCCTGGCTACATCCTTTAGTTGAATCTTAGCGACCTCCACTTGATTTTCCTTTGGAACCCGGGCTGCGTTCAACAGATCTGTGATGTCAATCAGCCATTGCTCAGCCTCTAGTGGTCTCTCTTCTCCGGTGAATATCGCCGGTTGCAATCGCCTAAAGTCTGATACATTACCCGGCCTCTGTTCCTTAGGAGTTGCTAACTCTTGCCGAAGGAGTTCCGTCTGCTGTTGCTGATTTTCCATCATAGTCTGGATAACCCTCAGTATTTCAACATTCTCCCCCGTGGGTCCATTGGATGCTTGCCCGGCATTGTTACGACTCGCCCTTCTATCCATACTTATGTTGGTAAAAAGGAGACTGAAAATTGGAAAGATGAAAGGATTTTAGGACACAAGGAAAGGAATCAAGAAGGACAAGATAACCTTGTACACTGTAGTTGGCAATGGCAAATTCCATTAAATTGCTGCTTGATTGTACTATAGGTGTGAGAGCCTAGGCTCTGATACCAACCTGTAACGCCCCGATCCCACGGGTACGGGGACGTCACTGCGACGTACATACGCAGGTCAGAAATACCCTTACGTATATACGCTAAGCATCAGTACAAACAAGAATCAGAGTACGACAAAGCGTAGCGTCCTTTCATATGCCAACATAAGAAGTACAAGGTACAAGGTTATCACAGAATGTGACATATATTTACATATCGCATGCATCATATATCACAGCCAAACTCAAAAGTACGATTTACAAGATAATTACAAAGATGCTCACGAGCTGAAGAAAGGTCCCGCGAGCCAAAAGGAAAGTCTGGGATGACAGCAACCGAGACTAATCAGCCTGCTCGGAAAGGAAAGCCTGGTCCTCCACAGAAGGCTCCACCTCGATCCAAGGTTCGGAACCTGAACATACAAATTCAAGGGAGTCAGGACCTCCCAAACAAGTGATCAGGTAACAGCCGAGTGGCATAAGAGGAAAGAGCATGAGAGGTGGTGCAATATCATGAGTAATCAGCCAGCAAGTAAAAGAAGCGCAACATGTTAAAAATGAAAGGGCATTATATAAGCTTAAGCTACGGCCTCATGAGACTAGTACCTCGAGGGAATAATCCAAACAAGGAAACCCTCATCTATATACCTTTATCTCATGTTACCGTAATCCAAGCGTATACAACACCCACAATTAGCGTCTTATTATTGTTATTATTATTATACTCGTCTTACCCTGATATCTAGCTATGTGAACTAGCGTCCCAGCACACATAGATCCATATCCGAGTAAGGCAAGGTTGTTATTGGAAACCAGCGGGGGTATCAACGAACTATGTTTACAGTGGGTCCCGTGCATACCCGGGACCACGGCCCAGGATGTTCCGTTGCTTGGTGGACGGAACCTGCCGCAAGGCTATCAGGAGGGACTTATTGTATGCCCTTATCATGATTCAGGAGGAGGGAGCCAGCACTCCCCTCGGTCGCCTGGAGGCCCACAGGTCAGACCGGAAATTTAGTTGCACAACATACCTAATACCACTGTAAACACGAACACATATTGATAGCCGCATGTTTCCCCCCGACCCAATGTAAGTTGTCTCATTTTATGAATATTAGACAATTATCAAATTTCGGGAATGAGCAGGAACATGTCAGGAATACAGGTATATCAGGAGTACTGGTTCGTACTATCATGTAATCAAGTTGGTAAATCATGAAGTCCGGTTATCATTCCCGTTACAATGATAATTATAGGAGTCAGGTGTATCATGCCTTGTGTTAATAGATAGCATGATAAGAGGTGATATTCATCAAGTAACATGTCTTGCAAATAGCAATATAATAAATGACCCAAAGATAATGTTCATAATCAAAGAAGTAATTAACCATAACAATTAATCAAGATTAGTCGACTAGGGAGAGAAATTAGTCGACTAGGGAGAGAAATTAGTCGACTTAGAGAAGGAGTTAGTCGACTATAGTAAAGGGTCAAATCGACTTAAGAAGGCTGCGTTTGGTTGGGTCGCGTCTCAAAAGTGGCGCGTTTCAAGAAAGTGGTGCGTTTCAAGAAAGTGGTGCGTTTCAGGAAAGTGGGCAGACGCAGAAAAGTGGGCAGACGCGGGAAAGAAGGCAGACGCAGAAAAGAAGGCAGACGCGGGAAAGAAGGCAGACGCAGAAAAGTGGGCAGACGCGGGAAAGAAGGCAGACGCAGAAAAGTGGGCAGACGCGGGAAAGAAGGCAGACGCAGAAAAGTGGGCAGACGCGGGAAAGAAGGCAGACGCAGAAAAGAAGGCAGACGCGGGAAAGAAGGCAGACGCAGAAAAGTGGGCAGACGCGGGAAAGAAGGCAGACGCAGAAAAGTGGGCAGACGCGGGAAAGAAGGCAGACAGAGAACAAAACTGACTTTTGAAGGTTGAGTTTGTTAACAAATATGAAATAATATCCAAGTCTTGGCGAGTAGAATTACTCGCCTAAAGTGCGTCCGACGCAGAGAAACTCAGTCCCAATCCAAAGGAGGGTACTGGTCCTCACAAGTTGATGGAGAGGGGTTGTGGTTGCTTGGAGAGGATGGAGGTGCAAGTCTAGTTCACCATGCAAAAACGGGATCTTGCAAACGTTGTTGCGGGGGACGAAACTATAGTCCGTCGGAAAGAGGTTGTCGAGGAGGTGAAGGTGGTATGCTTGGTGGTGGCTATGGTGGTGTAGGTGGTGGTGGAAATGGTGGTGAAGCTTTTTGGTGAAGATGGGTTCTTTGAAGTCTCTTGGTGAAAGAGGTTGAAGGAGATGGTGTTTGTGGTTGAAAATGAAGGAGGAGTATGATGTAGAAGGATTTGTGGTGGAGAAAATGGCTTTGGTGGGTGGTGGTGATGGCCGGCCAAGGAGCTTGGTGGTGATGAGCTTGCTGTTGGAGCTTGCAGGAAACAAAGGAAATGAAGAAAATGAAGGAGAGAGATGATAGAAGTTATATATATATTTAGAAGGGGAAAATATTATAATAATGAGCCATCATTACTTTCCCTCCAATGAGTGCAGCGTTCACAATGTCCCAAGGCTGCGTTTAGGCAAATATAGAGCCAAACGCGGGAGCTTCAAGGCTGCGTCCAGAGAAAAACGCAAGGAAGCTGCGTTTCAAAGGAAAAGGACAAAGCATGGGGGATTTAACTTGAGTTGAATTAGCCCATACGCATTTAATGCAGCATGGAGAGGGTGGCTGCATTAAATGATGAACCTGGCTGGCTAAGATCGTGTTTGAGGAAGAGAGAGAAAAATATGGAAAGATAGAGAAGTGGAAAACTTGGATAAATTCTCGGTATCTGGGAAAATACCGAAAACTCCAGAAATGACTAAAAATTGAAGCATCTCGGAATGCTATCCAAAAATTCACAAAAATCATAAATATTATAAAATGACTTTTAATGAAATCGGTTTTCAGAAATTCTATCTCATTTTCAAAATAAAAATCTTAGAATGTACTGGGCGCGGTGTCTACACCGGGTAGGCTGAATTTTGATAAAGTCTAAAAATTTCCAGAAAATGCCCGAAGGATGAAAACATAATTCTAAGATAAAATGTAAAAGCGGAATCCAGAAATTTGATTCCAATTGTAAATTAAAATTCCTGGAATCAACCAGTGATACTGGCCGACACCGGTTTTGAAGATTTACATTTTAATTCCGAAAAATTCCAGAAAATCATGAAAAATCTAGAATATTAGAAAATAATATTTGAAACTAAAATCAGTCAAATCTGAATACCAAACAGGTCAAATCATACAGTACTACTACATGAGTAAGGATAGTAGAAAATAAAATATAATAATAGAAGAAAATATGCTCAAAAATCAGGATACGTAACTGTGCACGTATTCTGGGAGTGGGGTGTTACAGTTGCCAGCTGGATGTAAAACCTGCCTTTTCTTTATGATGCAACTTAACAATACAACCAAGGAGCAACCTCCAAATTCTTCTAGTCACTTAAAAGTGTCTAGACAAAGAGGTAAGATCATATCATTTTCTATTGGAATCACACTGATTTTGAGGCACAAAATAAGCAAAGGAACCAATCATGATAAAATGAATACGAGCGCAGCGGAAGAAACTACCTTGTTGATGGTTGATATGTCTTCTTTGCTCCTCTTGATTACTTGGACTAGCATCAATACTTCCACGATGCACCTCCACAAAGTTGCCGAGTAGAAATCTTAAACTTGGGATAATTGGGATCATGCTTACGACGCGAGGGATACAAATTAACTTTCACAAACATAACTGTTTATGGTTTTTAAAATTATTCACCATTTGATAATCTAAAAAACCTTTTTGAGTCTTGACTGAATTTAGGAACTAAATCTTTTAGTGATAAATATACTAGCAAGTAGCAAGTGGTGTAAGGTTCATAGACACTCATATTCATGGATGTGTTATGCATGTTGTGGCAGAATTAAATTGAGCCTCAAAACAGAGGACTAATTACCATGTGAGTGTACACGAAGTAGATCTTAGTGGACCTAATCCTTCCTTGTCACCTCAATCATTAGCAAACTTGTAACCTACATCAGTACGGTATCAGGTATACAGTATACAAACTCTAAACAGCTAACAATGAAGATTTTAAAAGCTAGTAATATGATCGGGATAGCACCCAAAGCCCCCTTTCTAGTATCTTTACGTGGAAGCAGGAGGTAGGTTTTGGTGTTTAGCTGACCGTCTAGACTTTGAAGTTAGAAGTTTTCATTGGCCCTCACAAAATTTTTATTCCTGTTCTCAAGTTTTTACCCCCTTTTTGGGAGTCCAGACAAGAAAAAAAGACACTTGCAAAATGTAAAGGTGTCTTGGTGTCTTGATGTCCTGACTAATATACTTACATCCATAATATCTTCTGTCATTTAAAGGATGTGTTTCTGGTACAAATTAACAATGGATACGATAGGCAAAGATACATCATTCTCTCCCTCTCAACCTTTCCCCCACTATCCCAAGGTCCTGCTTCCTTAATGAAATGTAGACTACTTACCATGAAATTCCTGTGACTAGTTCATAGAAACTGCAACAGTTTTACTTCTTTATGGTCCATATTATCTAGAGTGAGACATTTTTTTTGTTATATCCATTTTCCAATCTGGCTAGTTCATACTATAACAGTTTTAGTTCTTTATGATTCATATTATCTAGAGTGAGATAATTTTCATATTATATCCATTTTCCAATGTGGGTAGAAAACTTCTTTTCCTGTTTAATTAAACTTACGAAATAATAGATAATATATACATTGTTAGACAATAAACCCAGAAAATGTGTTTATCAATCACAAATTATAAATCTATGACAGTTGCAGGATTGAACAAAGATACTGCAGGGAACCAACTTTCAATCAGTCACTAGGAGGGTATCGGTGATCAAGTTAGGCCTCTGCACAACAATCCCCGACATAAATCATCTTACTTTTCTTTACAAATTCATCAATAGATAGAGAAGATTGGCTACATTCTAGGCATTGAAAGTTTGAGACTAAAAATATGGGTGAGAAGGGTAGCATGTAATGGCCACTGGATGAGGCACACCATGTTGAAGAGAGTGTTAAGTTCATCAAGAAGATTATACGAGGACGATGAGATACATCAATGTGGGGATTCATGCTATGAGATGCATGAGATGTAATGTAGTTGATTTGGCTAGAGGGGCATGTACATCAAGTTGCCAAATGCCTCATCTATCAGAGTTTCCAGTGCAAGATTACACGAGGACTAGTCTTTTTAGGACAATGAAACTTGCAGTGCAAGGTTGGTATAGTCATCAAGGTTCTAAATATCGGATATCAGAAGTGTATCGTATGGGGGTTTTTCATATCAGATATCAGATATCGGGGGAGATATCGGGGATATGCGCGCATATTGGGCGTTCATATCAGACACTATATATAATGAAATATTGGTAATTAGAAGTTGATTTAGAGCCATACATATCATCTACCCAATAAAAATGATGTAATATGCTTGCAAAGCCAGTAAAAAACATTGTACATTTGCACGCAGTTGTGCAATAAATAAGTTATTTCATATGGGTGATATATCGGGCAATTTATTGGCCGATATTTCAAATATCGGCCATTTTTTGCTGCAAATGATATGGCGAACGATTTACCCATATCGTATCGGCAGAAGGCAAAAAAGGAGATATCGGACGATATCTCGGCCGAATCGGCCGATATTTAAAATAGGGATAGTCATCAATATCATAAATGGTGGATGCCAATAAATTTGCCTTATTTGACTTGAACAGATAAGAACATGGTTCAAAGACTCGGCCGAGTCGGATATGAGTCGGCCGAGTCGTATCCGTCTCGACCCGCTCTGAGACGAGTCGGAGTCACGAGTCGGTCGACTCAACTCAGAGGAGACCGACTCGGCCGAGAATCGGAGTTGACTCGGTCGATTCACGGCAGAATCGGTCATGAGTCGACTGAGTCGACCGAGTAGACTCTGATTCTCAGCCGAGTCGGTTTGAAACGTATATTCACCCGTGATGAACGGGTATAAAGAAAAAAAGGAAAGAAAAAAAAAGAAATTTACCTCTCTCGCTCAGATCTGGAGATCGTCGTTGTCCGATCGTCGCCACTCAAATCTGGACTCTGCCGCCGCCCAATCGCCGTCGGCCGCTCCTCCCCAGCCCCAGGTGATGTTCCTCCCTCTCTCTGCCTCTTTCCCTCTCTCCCTCTGTTTCTCTCTTTCCCCCTCCCTCTCTCACCCGCTCTCTTTCCCTCTCCCTCTCTCCATCTTCCGTCTCTCTGTCTCTTTCCCTCCCCTACCTCTGTTTCTCTCTCCCCCTCCCTCTCTCAGCCGCTTTCTTTCTCTCTCTTTCCATCTCCCGTCTCTTTCTGCCTCTTCCCCTCCCCCTCTATCTCTCTCCTTGTTTCCGATCTCTCCCCCTCCGAGGTATAAGAGAAGCAAATGATGATGATGGTGGTAAAGATGTGAGAGTTTTATCCAGTTTTAATAGTGTGATGGTGAAAATGGTGATGATAATGATGACAATGATGGCGGTGATGACGACGGTGGTGATGATGACAATAATGAGAGCAACAATAGTGCTGATGGAGGAACTTATAGTCTTGAAGGTCATATACAAATGTTGAGTTAGACATCAGGCCAACATTATGGTGTAACATATGTCCATGATTACAGACCACAACTTGAGAGATATATGAGCACTAGTATCGGTTTATCTACTTACCGCAAAGATGATTATGATGATGATTTTGTGTTTCATCGCAATTCAATGTGAAAATAACTATATTAGCATGTATTTATGAATGTAGTTTGTGCAATTTACTATATTATGCATGTATTTTGATATGCTTCTATCGACGACGCGTGTATTTATACTTTCGCTTTATGTTTAGTGTGCTAGGTGATATGTTTTGGACATGTGATACATGAATGTGGATGTCTACATTTTTTTTAAGATTTGTCGTTATTTTTTCAGAATTTTTTGAGCTTTTTATGTAGCGTTTTGCGTGTATCGCCCGAGACCGATCCGAGTCGCCGAGACCGATCCGTCTCAGTGCCCGCTGAGTCGGCGGGCGAGACCGCGACTGTGAACCATGGATAAGAACCTAAATCTGGATGAGTGCCCACTTATATCAACTTGCATTGCTGAATGCATTGCCTGTCTTGTTGTCAAGCATCCTTTCTCTGCTGAGATTCTCCATCTTCATAGGAGCATAAAAACTGTGCTGATGTGTGATGTGGTCATGTGTTGGCTCATGACATCCTCCTCACCCATTTACATCTGTCACTACAACTTGATCACATATTAGCACATTCATTTTCACACAAAAGGGAGACCACTTTACACCTAAGACTATGACAACCAACCTCAATGACACGCATAATAAGATGCCTTCTTTTTAGGACCCACATTAGAGTTAGGATACCCACTAATTACTTCTTTTGCACATTGAACCTGTATAGAGTTCAAGGATGATATCCACAAAGCATATGATGTCCTTTGCTGTTCTATTGTTAAGTTATGGGTGAGATTTGGACAGTGTTGTCTAGATCCGGTTTAAAAGTGACGCATTCAGTTTGTTGGAAGTTTCATTGCAATTTTTGATTTTTTTTTTAAATTGAGTGGTGTAAGGTGAAGTTAATAGTAGATGATTTGCGGGCTTTTGAGACCCACACTAATTCCCAACTAAAGCTACAATGGGGGCACTCAGCGGCTATATCACTAGGAAAAAGAATGACAAGGTAAGTCGTAAATTTCAACATGGTATGAAGGACAACTTTCTGAGGTGATTAAGTAATTTAGGTTGATGATTAAGAAACAAACCCCATTTGTGCTTGTTCTTCCATATGTCTTCGAATTCCTCCTCTTCGTCTCAACAAGCGTGCCTAACTAGTATGTACCAAGAGGGTTGCTTCGAGAATCTTGCATATTTTATGCAAACCATTACTAATTTATTAGTGACCCACATTCATGTCATGTCCAAACAAAACTCTCTCTCCATACATTTACAAATCTTTAACTAAACTTGAAATCTAACCATTCATTTGCATCCCCATCTCCAAAAAAAAAATTGAAAAAAGGAAAAAAACAACATTTATGAGGGATCTCTATCTCAAAAAAGAATTTTGAAATAAAAATAAACAATATTTATGAGAGAGAGAAAATGTGATACTAATTACAAAAAGTAAGATGAAAGGTCTCTTCCTTTTCCATTCAAGATTAGCATTCTCTAGAATTAGAGCACAGAGTCTATATAGAATGGTACAGCAAAACTTAAAAATTTTATTTTATTTTCATTTTAAACGCGTGCCAAAAAATCTAGTGATATCTAACTATTTGAGTACTTTTGAAGATAGCTATTGAAAGATTGTCTTGAATTTGTTGCCTTTTTGTTTCTTCATTCTCCTTTTCCACCTTTCTCACTTGTGGTCTTTTCTGTTATTATTTTTTTCACGTTATGAATCTTTATCTAATTCCTGTCCCATAAACCTGAAATTTTTTTCATTTTGCTCATTGATCTATAGTTCTTGTGAACTTAACAATTAAAATCAACCCTAGCCTAAGATCCTGATTTTAGATTTAAAAAATTTAAACATTATGCTTTTGGAAAACCAGGACAACTTGAATATCTTTTCACTGCTAGAAACTATAATTTTCATCCTGGTGCAACCTATTGGCATGCAGAGAAAGTGCTCCTACGAGGAACAATTTGTGACAAATTTTTGGATAAGTACTTTATGCCAATAAATCGTTTGAATTCTTAAGCTGAGATGTTCGTATTGAAGCAACCAACTAACCATAATAGCTTGAGCCCCCAATGTGAAATAATTTGTACTGACTGGACAAGGTGGGACAAATACGACTAGAGTCTTTACCATGTCTTTTTGCTTCTGCAGCTTGACCACACAATGGAAAATATAATGGTAACGTGAAGTATGTTCCTAAGTACAATGAGGGACCAAATAAAGGCTCTTTGAGATATGATGATGTGAAACATGTATGCATATATGAAAATCAACAATAAAATACTCAATCACGCTTCATCAATATAAAACGATCATTGGTAGGAAAAGATTAAATCTAATAAAGTGGATATATGTAACAAAATAACATGCGCAAACAAATCCAATTCAATCATGAATCAACTAAAGATAATATATTATGCGGCAAAATATTTTACGATTAATATCAAATCTAATGAATTTCAGGCAAGCAGATACACACAATCTCACGTTTGTGAATAACAGTTAAATCGATAAAATATTAGAGATTAATTATCCGACTCGAAATAACTGATATGAGTTAGAAATATACCCATCAAGGATCATGTCGACCTCAGTGACATGTGATGCCTGAGGATGCGTAGAGAAATCTCTCACGAATACAACGCTTCGAACCATGCGTGATTTAGATTTCAGATGAGAGAGAGAATAGGCTGAACATGAATTGAAATTGCTTAACGGGTCTGTTAGGCTGTCGATTTTATTGTAGCATGCAGATACACTGTAACAATCGAGGGTTAGGCACTGTAGCAATAATATTTTTGATGTTTTAAAAATTTGAAAGAGAAGAGAAATTAGAGTTTTGAGAAGAGAATTAGAATTGGGTTTAGGGTTTTGAGAAATAGAAAGATAAGACAAGGGGATAGGGTAGTTAGGATTTCACACAACTAATCTAAGATTTCCTAGGGCTTCCCACCACTAAGAGAGAAATTAGGAGAGATCATTGCTCACACAGAATTTTGAGAAAATTTTCATAATATTCATTGTATAAATTGTTTGATACAAGAGGTCTTTATATAGGCTTTACAAAATTTGAATACAACTCAAACTCCTAATTAAAATAGAAGTACAATTCTAAAATAAAGCAACTAAACTTTTAATTAAAATACAACTCCAAAATAAACTAAACTTTTAATTAAAATACAACTCCAAAATAAAGAACTTAAATAAAAGAATCTAAAAATATATAGAGTTCTACTATTATTAGAATACTGGAACGAAGCGCCTTCTCCACCAGTGAAACACGTGCCATACCGTAGCTTGATTTTCGCATCATTCTGCCCGTGTTGGAGAGAACTGGACTCTGTCGAGTTAGAAGTGGAAGTGCTTTCATATTGCTTCAAAATTTCATGATCAATTTTCGGCAGTTCACTTCTATCTAACCATGTATCATCAATTGGTGCTTTTTCTCTCCAACAAATCAGATATTTCGAATCCCAATATCTTGGGTGGTGATAATTTTATCATCCAAGAATTTATCAACTTGACATGTGTATAGGGTAAAATATCTGATAGTCGTGAAAGGAATGGGCGAGAATAGGCTCATAGGAAGGCTCATCAGCAAGTGAGATAACATCAAGACCTTTATAATCCACTAAGCAGTCAATATTGAACGAAGAACTGATGTCAAAATTTATAGAAAAATCTATAACATAAATATTATCATTTAATTTCATCAAGATTTGAAGTGGATCAGAGCTACAAGCAAGCAACTTTTGAACAACATCACTAACATTAAAAGTATTTAATCTATTTCTATCAACTCGTATCCTATAGTTGGCATTGTTTTGTGCAATTTTATCACTGATTTCATCTTGTGGTGTGTGCATGTGCAACGCAAAAGATGATGCACTTGGTGATTCAGACTCAATGATATTATACTGATCGGCTATGAGGATAAGATCTGTGAAGAATTTTGATTTAGTACCAAACATAGGCCATAAGAGAAAAGGGGATGGTGTCTAAAACAGATAACGACAGCAGGGGTCGACAGTAAAGGAGGTGGAGAAGGTGGTGTTGGTAGTAGAGCTGGGGAAGGGAAGACGGGTGACAGTAAACTTTTTAATCACATGAGTAACTTTCGAAGAAATAGTACTATCAGGCTTAAGTGCTTCAATGAGAACTCTGGTATTGATGGCAGTCTTAAATGGACTTAGACAGTTGGCAGTAACATACTCATAACCTTGGTATTTGTAGCATTAGTTATGAGATCAATTTTGGAAGAGTCATTTTTAGTATTCTTTTTTATTATTATCAGACTTTTCTTTGACTTCTCTGTGGGGATCAAACAAGAAACACTATTTTTCGAGTTTTGGTTGGAAGAATTCATGATTTATAGTAGGTTATTAATTTAAACTATGATATCATCAAGTATTGGTTGGGTCTCCATGATTCGGTTCGAGTGAGAGAATTTGGCTGGTGGGGATGAAAATGTATTAGACCTATTAGGTTGAACAGATTGGGGAGGTCTAGACTTGTAGAAATATTGTGATACATACTTACCTTTCAGTTCATCTTTTATTCTATGCTATGTATCAATCGGTTCTTGACCATAGGCTGCACGCATGATCTCTAAATTGATCCAATGCTGACTAGCTTGGCAGGTCAATTTCATCGCGACAAACTTAACTTTCCTAGGCTTAGTGAGATCGTGCCACGTGAAATACTTATCATATCCAATTTAGAAAACGTTGAGGGTCTAAGCATCCATCGAAGGTAGGTACTTCCAACTTAATGCTTCTAAGATATTGCTCATCGTGATTATGTGCATTGTGTTGGGTGTTCCGCCCGGCATTTGGTTTCAATGGGGCTTCCTCAGTCTTGTATGGTTCACATGCAGTCTCCAACTTGACTAGTCTCTTCTTAGTTTGGTTTGAGGTTTGAGTCAG
The DNA here is from genome assembly GCA_038442645.1 of Agave tequilana. Classification (NCBI taxonomy): domain Eukaryota; kingdom Viridiplantae; phylum Streptophyta; class Magnoliopsida; order Asparagales; family Asparagaceae; genus Agave; species Agave tequilana. Next base: position 61,161 of record JAVJIF010012711.1, on the reverse strand, counting down.
GGCTTCAAGCTTATCTTATATATCAGTGAGTATAATGGTAAATTGTTGGGGATTCATCGGGGTTCTGATGTGTGGTTCACTAGTCTCTCCTAGCAAGTATGTCTTACCATTATGGGTGGGCATGTACAATGAGATCCTAATTAAAGATGGGAATATACAATTTTAGATTAGATGATTTTTTTGGGTTTTGGGTTTTGAGAAAGAGATAAAGATAGGACAAGGGGATATGCTAGTTAGGGTTTCACACCACTAATTTAGGGTTTCCTGGGGCTTCTCACCACTAAAGAGAGAAATTAGGAGAGATCATTGCGCACACACAATTTAAAGAAATTTTCATAATATTCATTGTACATTATTGTTTGATACAAGAGGCCTTTATATAGGTTTTTACAGATTTTGAATACAATTCAAACTCTTAATCAAAATAGGACTACTATTCCAAAATAAAAAAACTAAACTCCTAATAAAAATACAACTCCATAATAAAGAAACTAAAATTCATAGAGCTCTACTAGTACTAGAAAACTGGAACAAAGCGTCTTCTCTACCGGGAAAACACGTGCCATACACGTTGCTTGATGTCTGCATCACATAAGCTTAGTTCTTTGTTCCTTTTAGTAGATGTTGGAAATCCACTAACATGCTATATTGGGCTTTGTGAACTTTGAATTTCTGGGATGGGTTCAATGCATGGTTCAAAGTCTCGGTCTCGGCCGCCGACTCGGCCGGCACCGAGACGGATCGGTCTCGGCGACTCGGATCGGACTCGGGCGATACGCAAAAACGCTACATAGAGCGCCAAAAAAATTATGAAAAATCATGACAAATCATAAAAAAATGTAAATATCCAAATTCATACATCACATATTCAAAACATATCACCTAACACTCAAAACATAACGTGAAAGCATAAATACAAGCGTCGTCGGTAGAAAAATATCAAAATACATGCATAATATAGTAAATTGCACAAAATAATTCATAAGTACCTGCTAATATAGTCATTTCCACATTGAATTACGAGGAGGCTCCAAATCATCATTATCATCTGGCCCGCGATAAGTATAGAAACCAGGCATATAGTTTCCATAAGGATAATGATATGTTTGTGGGTGAGATCCTGTAGGCTGAGATGATTGGCCAGAGGATCCACTATCAGAGTAATATGGCGGTAGGGGTTGTGCAATATCAGCTCCATGGTGATAATACCCAAAACCTCGATATTCAGTGCTGCTAGTAGAGTAATCACCAGTGCTAGAATAATTAGTGCCAGATGTCAAACCCAACCCCTATAAATGGCCTTCAAGACTATGATGACCATGTGAGTAGTAATCATGTCCACTCGAATAATCATCGCTAGAACTGAATTCGACCAACCGATCCAAATGCCTACGCTGCTGTGAAATCCCCGCCCGGCCTCCATGATCTGTATCTTGTGTGGCATAATATTGTGAATCCCATGTTAAAGCATCATCTCGTTGGCTTCCACCAACACCATGAGTCTCTTCAACATTACCACCATCACCACCATCACTGCCGCCATCACCCTCACCACCATCACCCTCACCACCATCATCGCCACCACCATCACCGCTGTCATCATCACCGCCATCACCATCATCACCGCCACTTTCGTCAGTATGACGAATACCTTCATCTAACCAACCTAAGTCATCTGGTGGTAACATCGGCTGTTCTCCCTCATGAATCCACTCATCCAAAATATCATCATCATTGAAAATATTGTTCAGATCAATTAGGTTGTAATAATCATCAGTGTCGCTTTTGCATGTCAAGTTTCTTACTCGCAACCGCATATTGTAATGCACATATACTAGTTTATGCAACTTTTCATTGCCAACCGATTGCGCAGTTTTGTATGAATTAGCGACCACGTGCTCCAATTTCTTTCACAACCCGATGAAGAATATGTTTGGCTTAAGACTTTGATGGCAATTTTCTGCAGATTGGGAGCTTCTTCGCCATAATTAATCCACCAATCAGCTGGAAGAGATTGTTGCACTGCTCTTCTAGTTAGTGAGCTTCCAAATTCTCCAACTCCATCCACAAATAATTTTATCTGTGAGAATACACATCACAAGTGTTAATATTTGCATAACATTATATCGATGAAATAAATAAATTATTATTACCTCATTAATAGCTCTTGCTTGTTTAGTCAAATCTGGCTCCAATCTTTTAATGACCTCCTTTAATCCATATCTCACTTCTGGATGTGTAGAAAAGTTTTTTGAATATTGGAGTGCTGGATTTAAAAAATATGCTGCAATAATGTAAGCAAACGATTGTTATGATATGACAGTTTCAATTTCTAGTTAACAAATATGATTTCTAGGCAAATGAATTACCAGCAGCATGCAAGTGTATGCAATTGTCCCTCCCATCTTCTATCAATGATGTCCCAGTACTTCTTCCAGTTCTTATTTGAGGCCTTTATAGCCAATTTTGCTCTATCCATAGCTTCATATATAATAGATAGTGTAGATTTCTTGTCCTGGTCCACTATCTTCAAGACTCTAACAAGAGGATCCATAATGTTTTGAACCTCTCTTGCCTTCTTTCAAAACTGGTCAGTCAGAATGAGATTAGCAACCTTATCTCGCACACTTCTTCTACTCCTTTCCTTGTTGAATTCACGCTATTCTGTAGTCGTGCACATTCTTTTCAAATCTTGCTCATAGCGAATAAGGCTTTCAATAGAAATAAACTCGGTGGCAAACCGTGTTATACCTGGTCTCAACAAATCTCTATCTTTGGTATATAGCTTCATTAAATTCACCACTTTGAGGCTATTGTAAATGAATGATGTGATCACCTTAGCATCATCCAATGTCTCCTTGACTGATTTCAAAGAGCCAATATCTTCAAGCATCAAATCAATGCAATGTGCTGCACAGGGAGACCAAAACAAATGTTTTCTCTTCTCCATCAACATGTGACCAGCTGCTTTGAAACTTGCCTCATTATCTGTGACAACCTGCACGATATTTTCTTCGCCAACTTCATCAACAACTTTATCCATTAGCGAGAATATATACTCAGCAGTCTTCGAGATATTAGTGGTATCAACAGAAGTATGGTAGATCATGCTTCTATCACAATAAATCATGAAATTAACAATAGGCTTTTTATTATGAGAACTCCATCCATCACACATGATCGTGCAACCATACTGCGGCCATTTTGTTTTTATTGAAGCAATATATACTCCAATTTCTTTCACTTCCTCCTCTAAATAGAGATTGCCAATCTGGTACCCTGTAGGGCCTTTTACACCTGGACCTGCCTCCGCAATAGTATTAATCATGGCTTGGTAGTAAGGACCACTATCAGCTGCATTGAATGGTATTGCATTGTAGTGAAAGAACTTCGCCACGGATTTTCCAACTTTTTTCATATTCTTAGTTGAGAACATGCTTTTGATTGATTTCTGTTTTGTTGGGAACATGTAAGGATCAATACCACGAGCTGGAATTTCAGCTTCTCTCATAGTCATACTCCGACGCAATCCATGGTTACTCCCTGATCCTGAAGGCTGTGAACTACTGCCACCAATATCAACTCCTTCTGCCGATTTCCAAGCCATTTCATGACTTTCTTTCATGGCTTGTTTCAGTTGTCTTCTTTCAACTCCTTCTAAACCACCAACTTCTTCAATTTCATTATCAGAATCTTCTTCGGTCACCTCATAGAAATCTTCCTCACTTAAAGATCTCATAAGTCGGTCTTTTTTAGATTTAATGGCCGCTCTTTCTTTGCTACCTTCAGAAAGATGTCTCATTATTTGAGATATCTCTTTTGATACTCGCAAGCATCCTTCCACCTGACCGGGTACATGTGCTATATGCTGCTTCAATCTAGTGATACCACCATGGACTTGTTTCCCACAATAATTGCACTTCACAAGTTTTCTACTTCCACCAACAGGGGCACCATGTTCCCATCCAATATCGCGTTGCTTTGGAGCCATACTGAAATTTAAAAAAAATTATCTGTTAAATTAAATTAAAACTAAAATTAACTAAATTAAAAAACATTAAATTAAACTCAATTAAATGAACTACAATAAATTAAACTAAACTAGTTTATACTAGATTAAGCAACACTAACTTAATTACCTAACTTTAATAAAATAATTAAATTACCTAATTTAATTACAAAACTTTATTAAATTAAATTAACCTAAATTAAGTTAACTAAACTAATTTAAATTAAATTAAATTCAATTAAATGAAACTATATTAAATTAAACTAAACTAATTTATACTAGATTAACCTACAATAACTTAATTACCTAACTTCAATAAAATTATTAAATTACCTAACTTAATTACAAAACTTTATTAGATTAATTAACCTAAATTAAGTTAAATTAACTTTACCTAAACTAACCTAAATTAAATGACATTAAATGCAAATTAATTAGAGAGAGGAACAGAGAGAGGGAGAGAGACGGAGACAGAGGAGAGAGAGAGGAACACAGTTGAGGAGAGAGAGAGAGACAGAGGGAGAGACAGAGAGAGACTGACAGGGAGAGGGAGAGAGGGAGAGAGAGACAGAGAGGGGGAGAGAGACTGAGAGGGAGAGGGAGAGAGAGATAGACAGAGAGAGAGAGATACAGAGAGAGAGAGAGTGCGACAGAGAGAGAGATACAGAGTGAGAGAGAGAGAGTGCGACAGAGAGAGAGAGATACAGAGTGAGAGAGAGAGAGAGTGCGACAGAGAGAGAGATACAGAGTGAGAGAGAGAGAGAGAGTCCGACAGAGAGAGAGAGATACAGAGGGAGAGGGAGAGAGAGAGTCCGACAGAGAGCGAGAGAGAGAGACAGAGAGAGAGAGAGAGAGAGAGCGCGCGCCGCTGCGGAGAGAGAGAGCCGGGAGAGAGAGTAGCTGCGGGGAGAGAGAGAGAGAGAGCGCCGCTGCAGGCCAGAGAGAGCGCGCGCCGCTGCGGCCTGCGGGGGAGAGAGACAGAGAAAGAGAGGGAGAGAGAGGCACAGAGGGAGGGAGAGAGAGAGACTGAGAGGGAGAGAGAGGAGGAGTTACCTGCGACGGCGACGGCGACGGCTACGGCGACGAGGTGGGACGGCGAGGGCCGGAGGGCGTCGCGGGGGAGACGGCGAGCGCGAGAGAGAGAGAGAGAGAGAGATCAGATCTGATCTCTCTCTCTCTCTCTCCCCGAGCGGATTTTTATGGTGAAAGTCACGGGTCGCCGAGTCGACCCGGATCGGGTCCGACTCGGACCCGATCCGGGTCGACTCGGCGATCCAAGCCTGACTCGGGCCTCCGAGTCAAACCGGAGGCCGCCGAGTCGGATACGACTCGGCCGAGTCGTATCCGACTCGGCCGATACTTTGTTCCCTGGTTCAATGGAGGAAATCATTGGTGTCAAAGACAGCTTCACTGTAATAAGAATGTTGCTGATTCTGGCTTCATCGTTCTTACTTTTCCCACTACTTATTGCTGCTCCTATCATTTTGTGGAATTGATGCTTTTGAGATGTCACATCAGGACCTTAACAACAGTCAGCTGCTGCTTCAAAAAACTGCGACCATAGTGAATGATACAGAAGCTATGAGACTCACTGCTTAATTGAGTTCATATAAGTTGGGAAACAGCTGGATATAACCTAAGCCCATTTACTTAAGAAACAAGGTTCCTCTTACATGTTGGCTGAAGCCATGGTTTCAAATATCGGCTGATTCCGGTATACACCGGCAATATTGTTTCAGGGTTTGAAGCACCCTTTACAATATGAACCCAATAATGTCAGGTAATATGTGCTGATATTGCCAATTTTGCTGATACTGTTGCCCAGTAATGAAGATGTAAATACTAAAAATTATTGGCCGATACCAATAACTATACCAAGATTTTAAACCATGAAGGAAACATATGAGAAGGGAGAGGGTTCTATCTAGCTTTTTCTAAGTTAAATTACAGACTAGTTGTGATGCCTCCACCTTAGCTATTAGCCTATTACTTCCATGTGCTTCCTAACTACTTTATATGCTTTAATGCACTTACCTCGCTCAAGAATTGCAGTTCCAACAAGTTGTTTTTACAATTCATAATTAATCCATGTCTTTACTTGCATGTGTTGATCAAGTTAACCTTTTGTATTTTCTATTTACTCTTATTGTTCTGTGAACTTTCTGTTTGTCATATCTTCCTTTTTTGCATGTTATTTCTCAGAGCAGAAAATTTAGTACTAGCATCAGATCCTGACTGTGAAGGGGAAGCAATCGCTTGGCATATTACCGAGATGTTACAACAACAAGATGCCCTGAGTAAAAACATTAATGTGGCAAGAGTTGTCTTTCATGAAATAACTGAGTCTTCAATAAAAAGTGCTTTTCAGGCTCCTAGGGAGATTGATACAAACTTGGTCAATGCTTACCTTGCCCGGCGTGCCCTTGATTATTTGATTGGATTTAATGTATCACCACTACTTTGGAAAAAATTACCTGGTTGCCAGTCAGCTGGACGAGTTCAATCTGCGGCTTTGGCTCTCATATGTGATAGGGAAATGGAGATAGAAAAATTTAACAAGAAAGAATACTGGAGTGTTGGAGTAGAATTTGATAATGCATGTTTGGATCCATCAAGGACGAAAACTTCAATTTCTTCACATCTGACACATTTCAACTCCCAAAAGTTGGACCGCATGTCTATATGCTCTCTTGTTGAGGCACATGAATTTGAAAAGCGGATTTCAAGCTCACAATTTGAAGTGCTTGCCACCAGATTAAGCAAAGTTGTGAGAAATCCTCCCATGCCATATACAACATCAACACTTCTACAGGATGCTGCAAACAAATTGCATTTTACAGCTTCCTATACAATGAAGGTCAGCTTCTTTTTCAAATATTGAATTCATATTCCTGTTCATATTTTTGACAACATGCTTGTTTTCTTGTAACTGATGAAAAGGATGGTGAGACTAAATAATTGTTGAATAAATGAAATTTGAAGCTAAATGAAACAAAACCATATTAAAACTTCAGATCTATGTGATATCTGGAGAAAGATTCATTTATTGAGCATTATAGGTACCTTAGCTGTTACGGAGGAGTATGCTAAATATTGTCTAGAAGATTTCTCAAGCATACTAATGTACCACATTATAAACTGCAATTTTGATACTTGGGACACCTTTAGGCATATTGTTTTAGATTCGTAGTTGATAAGGACTTCGAATGATCTGAACAATTGCTATTTCTCCCCTTTACGTCCAATAGGTTTGTAGGTTAGCTTTACTTGTTTTAGGGAGATGATAGAGAAGGGAAAATATAATGGTGAAATATAGAAGAGAGGAGATATTTGAAATATGTCTAGAATTATAAACCTTGGTTCCTTCAGTCTTTCTATATACATGCTTAAATGATTGCTATTCCCTCACGCTTGTATATAGTTAAAAACTAAATAGTACTCTATCACTTGCAAACTGAAGCATGGATATCAAAAATGCCAAGCTTATTATCAATGCGGTCCATTCTTTCCTATGTCTTGACTCTTGATAATTTATATTTTCTTGTAAGGTATATAAATAATCTAGGAAATCAACAATCAAACCAACTATGCATAGTCCTCTCTTGAAAAAAGGGTTTGGGTCAATATTCATAGTTGTTTGATTATCAATGTTCTGAAAAGCTTAAGCTGATGGCTGGTGGATTAACAATGTATATCAGGCAAACTTGACTCTTAACACTCGCCTCATATGGGTTTTTGAGTTTTTGGACCACATGGAATGGTCTCTGGTGTAAACATAACTGGCTTGCTTGGAAAGGCAGAACTAATGGGGTTAAATACTCATATTTTTAGGTTCGAACCCGTGACCTTTTAAAACCTGCTGCACTTGTACCAAGTCAAAAAATTGCTTTGCCTAAAAGCTTAAACTATCGGGTTGTGCTCTAACAATGCATGTAAAGCAAGGTTGACACTTATCAATCATGATGAGAATCCATAGGAGTCTCTCCTCCTGAGTTGTCCAACAGCCAGACAATTTTGTCCTGATATTTGTCATGCAGTTAAAATGACCACTATTCTATACCTTTTAGTCTTCTATGATGTAAGATACCTAAAACAAATGCATAATATCTAGTTTTTTGACTTCCCATCATAAGGATTTTTTGTGTACTCTGCATTTGTGTAGTTAGTATTTTACCTTGCCCTATATCCTTCATAGCAATCGATTACAAAGTTCCTTTTAACAACCAATTGATATTCATTAGGGCTTAATTTGAAGATTGTGTGCATCCTGGTATCCAAAAACTGACCTATATCTGTGAACTGACCCACCTTGCTGATCTTCTGTAACAATGACATAATTCAATTTCCTAAATGTATCTCAGGAGATATGTGATGAGTTCTTGATCAGTTCTCAATTTAGTAGTAGATTTATTGGGCTTCTCTATTCAGATTAACAAATTATTTTCTTTTAGTTAGAACACAATTTCTTTGAGAAAGAGAAATAACATGATGGTCAAAGAGAAATAACATGATGTTCTTGCCATACCACTCCCAAAATTGTATTCGCTTCATATTTCTGTTTTAGAAACTGTTACATCATCTGAATTCTTGTCAATAATTTCAGTAAAACAAAATCAGCCAAGTACACTCTTAACAAAATCATCCTGGCCTTGGCTTTAACTTGGTCCTTTCAGGACAACAAGTATGAGGGTATAATTTGTGGTTAATCAATCTTCACCATGCAACCAACAAATTGGAGAACCTCAATTTGGTGATATCTGAGGTGGATCTTTATTTTCAAAGGGTTTGGAGCCTAAAGGTCAAAAGCTACCTAGGTCCATGATGAAGCATTAATGGATAGTAAGGTGTTATTCCTTGAAAAGCTCCTATTTAAAGCTTAAATATTTTTAAAGTGCATTATCTCCATAATTCTCTGTTATATCTCAATTTTTGTTCTCATGCTCTATGCTAATGGATTTGTAGATAGCAAACATCTTTAGGAGTAAATATTTGTGTTCCGTGCCCCCCTCCGCGGGGGGGGGGGGGGGGGGGAGCGCTAGCCCACAGCTGGATGATTAGATCAGATGCAGTTACATGAGGAAGTGTGAATTGTACCTGCAAGCAACCAGCAGAAATAACAAGGATGGCTTAGGGTATTGTAAGTTGTGTCCTTGTTGGTTTGAAGCCAGCACGGTAAGCAAAATTTATGTACACAAGCATTGCTCAGGGATATCCACACACCTTCATAGCTAAAGCACGTGTACACATCCCTTTAGTTGCTTTTACTAGAGATTATCCCTCGTGTGACTGATTTATGTATGTACATACGTAGCAAGTTGAATCCCTAACTTGCTATGGTTCATCGATTCAGCTCATTCGAATCAAATTCTTTTTTTTTTCTTAAGGTTTGATTTACATGCAAGGACTTTTAACTCAATATTGAAATTTGGTAGTTATAGGCTTTGTAATTTGGGGGAAGGGATGCCTTTTAAGTGATATCAAATCTGAATAAGGAAGCCAATAACTTGATGGTTGGACTTGGCGAATTACTTGAGTAAAGCCTACCAGTTCATCTACTGCCGAGAGTGCATCAAGAGAACTCATTGAGCTGGGCTGACAAGAAATTACCTATTGTTTGTTCATCATTAAAGGCGGGGATGTCATCTCCATAAAGGACGATGTTATCAATATAAACTAATAAGAAAAGATGAGTGGGAATGACACAAGCACTCTAGGGGAGTAGACCATCATTTCCCAGGTCTTTGAGTTCACGTACTAATTGGTTGGTGCACTAGGCTGATCAAGACTCTATTTTTAGGATTTAGCACGTGTGCTCGGCCTGGTCCGCTAGGCATGGTTCACAGTCGCGGTCTCGGCCGCCGACTCGGCGGGCACTGAGACGGATCGGTCTCGGCGACTCGGATCGGTATCGGGCGATACGCGCAAAACGCTACATAGAAAGTTAAAAAATTTCTTAAAAAAACACGACAAATCTTAAAAAAATGTAGACATCCACATTCATATATCACATGTCCAAAATATATCACCTAACACACTAAACATAAAGTGAAAGTATAAATACACGCGTCATCGGTAGAAGCATATCAAAATACATACACAATATAGTAAATTGCACGAACTACATTCATAAATACATGCTAATGTAGTTATTTCCATATTGAATTGCGATGAGACACAAAATTATCATCATAATGCCGAGTCGACCGAGTCAACTCCGATTCTCGGCCTAATCAGTCTCCTCTGAATTGAGTCAACTGACTCGTGACTCGGACTTGTTCGGAGCGGGCCGAGACGGATACGACTCGGCCGACTAGTCTCCGACTCGGCCGAGTCTTTGAACCGTGCCGCTAGGTCATATTTTGGCTCTACGTCAGGCTGTGTATGGTATGTTCGTAATTTATACAAATAGAATGCACTGCATATGCTAATCTTCCTTTACTGGACTGGGCCATTCCATTAAAGATTTGAGAAGGGGCCCAACCTTGTATTTGATAGTTGGTGTGGCAATACACTCCATTTTGTAGACTAGTTTTTGCAAAGACTTCACGAGAACGGATAGGGACGGCATAGGGATGCAATTCATGAAGCAGGGCAATTCACCTATCTACATGAGTGTGTGCTTGCATGCGCACTATGCTTTTGACTCTAATTGAATTAATTTATTTAACCAATAAATTAACACGCCCTAACATCATGTATTTATGATATTATTTTGACAGTAATTTGATTAATTTAACCAATAAATGAACATGCGCTAACATCATATTACTAGGAATAAACAGACTTTGAGGGTGGAAACTAAAAGGATTAGAGATGTTTCCAACATGAAAAGAAATCGACCCACATTAACGATGTATTTGCTTGGGGTTAGTTTTATTTATTGACATGTTGGTCTGTATTATTTTGCAATGATAGAATCATGGTGTGAGATATCAGCCGATTCTGATACGAATTGACCCAATCGTATTGGAAATCAACCAACCCCGATATAGAATTCGACTTATAGAATCAGTATCGCTCAAATCGGCATGGAGTCGCCAACACAAATAATATAGGCTAGTACCAGTCGATAAGGGGCAATACAAGCCTAATTTGCAGTAGCTTTTTTTTCTGTGTGCGCTACTGAGAAAGAGGGATTGAGGAGAGAGATCGGGGGGAGGGGTGTAAGGGGAGAGAGAGGGCGCATGGGGGGGGGGAGATCGGGGGGAGAGAGAAGGCACGAGGAGAGAAAGGTGCTAAGGCTCATAACACACACACACACACACACAGAGAGAGGCTTTAACACTCCTAGGACATAATTACACTAATATGCTCACTTATAAAAGTGTGTAATGTACAAAGATATTGGACAATCCACTCCATGCATCTTGATCTAAATGTTTTAAAAGACTTATAAACAAAAAATATCATATGTTTTGAAGTTCAATTACTCATGCATCAAGCGGTTGTAAAATAAATGATTTTCAATTGTCAGAAAATCATTCATTTTGCCGCCACTTAAAGCATGGTAAATGATCTTCAAAATTCATGATTTTTTATTTATAAATTTTTTGAAGCATGCAGATCAAGATAAACTGAATGAATCATCTAAATTCATTGCATAACATGCATTCTATAGGTGAGCATAACTTACTTTGTTATGCCCTAACAGTATTAAAGCCTCAACCATATATACATACATTAGAAATTTAGAATATTAGACTGATTACTTATTTAAAACTTAATTTGTTAAAAAATGTTAAAAAATTGTTAGAAATTAATGCCATAAAATTAACTAATAAAAATATCTTTTAAACACTATTACATCTTTATTAGTTTGTTAGAAAATTGTACTAAAACTTAATTTATTTGACTTGGTTCTGAAATGTACTTAAATTTGTCGCCATGTGGTTCAAATTCCATCAATTATTCTAAAAAATATGTCAAAATTCTACTAAATATCTGAACACTTTTAAAATTCTAAAATTATTTTTAATCTTTTTTTTTTTGTCTGAGACTCATATCAGGGAGACAAAATGGTGGATATGACTGCAATACTGAAAATTGCTAGTTGATTCTTATGCCAGGATTTCAATCCATGGATAGAACGAAACATTATGCTAGTAATTGAATGGACTTACAAATATTTAAACGGGCTTGTAATAGCATGTGAAGTCTGGTGGCAACACTACTAGGTGATGAATAATGTTGGTGTGGAAACTTATGGTGATTAAATAATTTTTTTGCTAGCAATAGTGCAACAATAAATGGTTTACAATGTAACATGAAAATGCGTAGGAGGAGGAGGTAGACAATAAGAGAGCAAAAACATACACAAAAGATTTATAGTGGTACCATATACATTCAACACCTACTATCCAAAGTTCTCTACCATTAGGATTTCTTTCAAATAATATTCCTATCTCCATACTGGTGGAGATTAAATGATCACATGCCTGTAGGCAGATCCAGAGCCAAGTCTCCTAAAGATCCTTTGGTTCAAAGTGGAGCCAAGCCTTTACAGTGACTTGATTTGAAAACGATCCAATCCTGCACCCTCTCTTTTCCTCTAGTGAATAATGGAAACCTTTTAAGGAATTGGAGGAATTTTCTAATAATCTGATGAATAACATACAATTATGCGTAGAGAAGGAAGAAAAAAGAAAAAAAAATTATGTAGTTGTTATTTGAACCCTGTCCAGATATGAACCTAGACCTGATATGTGTTCCTTGAAATTGTTTGATCATCTTTCTCCACAAAACAATCTTAAACTAATTCCCTAGCCCTCCACCGCATCTAACCACCCTTCACAATTCAATCTTGCCCCAAAATCCTCTCCAAATGGATCTAAAATTGCAAAATCGAATATACTTGGGGGAAAAAAATGTTTCTTCTTGTCCTGCGTCACCATGTCCCATAGTCTTATTAGAGATAGCTACTCTTACCTAAAAAGTAGAAAGGGCCATAGCCTCTTCATGATTTAAAGCTGTAAAATACTGTAAACTATTCAATGTACATTTCTGTTAAAATTTGAGATATGATGTTTATTTTTTGACCTTAGCTGTTTTTGCCATCAATAAAAGCTTAATTTATTTTTTCTCATATATTGGTTCATTTTTCTTTTTTACTCTTTATCAGCTTAGCCTTTTTCTAACCAGAAATTGTGTTACATGCTATATAACAATTGTTTCAAAATTCAAATTAACCATCTGGATTTATGCATTTTTGTTGTTGCAATATTATTTCTTGTGGTCCTATGATTATTTGATGTCAACTCATGTTGGTAGGTCAATGCCTTTCTTGTCTATGTGAAATTCAAGATGATTGTACTTATACTTTCTCTTACTTATGCAATACACCAATCAACAGGTTACTCAGGGGTTATATGAGGGGATTAAACTTTCAGATGGGGAGGCAACAGGGTTGATAACATACATGAGAACCGATGGTGTGCATGTAGGTACCATTTCTGTTAGATTATTACTTTTTTGTATAAAACTGAAATATAATGCGTAGTCATATTTTGTTAAGCATTTATTTCTTTCTGTTGTCCCATTTTGTAAATGATTGTTTGTATCTAATGTGTCTTCCAACTGTTGGATTGTCATTATAGACCTCTATTCTTTGCTTGTAGCATATCTTAATCTTTTCCATTGTTGCTACGGCTGAATTTTAATTTGCAGATTCCAGTTTTCAATGCATATAAATTAGATAAATTTATATACTTTGAAAGATCTTTTTAGATAATATATTTTCTCTCTCCCATAATATAAACAGTTTAAATTCCCTCTCTTGTCCATAATTTCCTTGTCCGGAAATTGCGGCACTAGTTTATACCGTTGATGTCAGGTTGAAAACCAGTTGGGCGAGCGGGGATTGCGATCTAATCAGGAGCCGGAGCAGGTGGGTGGGGAGTTGGTTTTCTTTTTTCTTTTTTCCTTTTTATTTGTGGTGGTTGGGGGGGGGGGGGATGTTGGTGGTAGAGGGAAATAGGGAGCAGTATCGGGATCTGGTTGGATTTTGGTTGCGAGTGCAGGAGTCAGATCAGGTTGGATTTCGAGTGTGTGGGAGTCAGGTGGGGTTGTGCTTTTGGTGTGTTTCTGGGAAACGGAATTGGGGGCGCTTTGGACATTCTAATGTATTATGAAATTGTAAAAAGATAGAAAAATATCCAAAAGTAATCTGCAGAGTATCTATGGTCAGATACACTTTGGCCACAAACACATCTTCATCTTAGAAGTGACTGTTCCATGCAAGTTGTGAAGTTTTATCCAACAGGCAACAACCATATAATTCTTGTTACTTTGTTAAATTATATTCAGATAGAAAAAGTTGAGAGGTACCTTTTTTTAATGACTGAGGCACCTTTTACATTCGTGTAGTGCTCCAGTGCATGCATAACATTGTGTTTCTTAGAGATATAACCTTGTTATGAAATGGTGGTCATTCCACATATAGCACATTTTGAATGTCCTGGAGAAAAGTGAGAGAATTTTTTTTCTCCCAATATATACCTTCCCGAACCATGATGTTCCCTCTATGCATGTTGTTAAATAAGTACTCTTGTATATTGGAGAACTTTTCTTTGTCCCTTTTCCCCTTTTATGTTCCTTTTGACTTTTTGTTGGGTCTAGTAAACTTGAAGCAAGTATTTCAGTATCTTTTGCATATTAATCTTCTTCTATATCTATCATTCTTGGCCTATCAATAAAACATATTGCCCATGTCACATTCTGGAAACCCATATTCTTATAGTTCACTACTTTTTGGTTAGGTTTCTGATGCTGCTGCACAGGATATCATTTTTTTGGTTAAGGAAAGGTGCGTACTTTTTCATATTTACAGATTAACTGCTGAGTGGTAGAGGATGTTCAGATTCATATCAATGACTTTTGTGCCTTTGAATTTTTGAATATTTTGCTGCTGCACGGGAGCTATAGTTGTGGGCATGTGGTTGATAAAACCTGACAATACTTTTAATGCTTAAAACCCGACCATACTTTTAATGCTTAAAACCCTTATCTCTTATTCAACCCTTATAGTCTGCAAAGACACGGTTCCTATGTATGCAATATTTTTCCATTTACACATCTCTATCTTATACAACCGTCTTGAATTTATTCGGGATGCATGTTGGTGTGCTGTAATGAATATTTTGAAGCAAGTGATCTAAACTTCAATTCACTAAGCTCTGTATGGTTACTATGAAATTCAGGTTGCTTTGGTATATATTGATGTTGAGAACCATGGAGTTACAAATCCAATTCATGTTATTTGCATACTTTCAATTGCGATGCTTGATTCTTTTCAATTCCAATTCTTCCTGTTTTGTTGGTTGTTCTGGAATCTCAACCCTTAATATAAACATGGAGAAATCCTGGAGTAGGAAACCACACAATTTGTCATGGAATATTTTGGTTTGATGACAATGGAGCTACATATGTTGCAGCTGGATTTCTGTTTCCACTTAAACTTCAGTAATTTGGTTCTGACATTTTATGCTATTATTTTTTGCAAAAAATATGGATTCTACCTCAGCAAACTTTACACCTTTTTATTTCTTAACCTGCTCAAATCAAAGGCAAAAATGCAATGTCAGCAGAGTAAGTACTGTTAATTTCTAAATAAGAACATGCAACAAATGCTACATGAAGCTCCCCAAACAAATGGATTTCGGAGCACATTGCTTGCAGAAATACTGCATGTTGCATCTAGCAAATGCTGCATTTTATTTCCAGCAAACCAAACGGCTAATGAAGCAAAAAAAAAAAAAAAAAATAAAAAAAAAAAAAATAAAAATCTGAAATTAGGCTACAAGTTACAAATACACATTCCACCTGATGTTGTTTCCTTCAAATCCATTGATTAAAAATCCTGAATTCCATTTACAGGCAGCCTGAGAGGCCCTATAGTTCATCTAAGCTTTTTAGTAATAAATTAAATAGAAACAGGTATATCATTGTCATATGACTTCTAGAACTCTCAACATGCCATCACAATCAAATATATCAGTCTCAGGCACAGCTCAGCATCTCCTCCCAATTATATGGTTTGCATTTGGCATTAATTTTATCCAAGTTATCTTGTACCTCTTTCTGCATGCACATCGGCTTTCTTACTGACTAGTAATTCTGATTTTCGCTGGTTTTTACACCTATATATTCTTATGTAAAATTTAATTTCACCTAGATTGTACTCGAATCGATTCTTAAAATGCACTACTTGTATTTGGTCATTACTCTAACCTGAACTAACTCAACCTGATTTGGACCCCCCACCCCCACCCCCAAACAAAAAAAAAAAAGATTCAGTTCATGCTTTCCAATACTGGCTGCACTCATGATTCAGATTGTCAAAACTAGTGACACAACAAATAAAAGGATATCATTGACTAACTAATTCAATAAGCTCTTTCAATAGATCAGATGACTTGGGACATAGAGGCCCATCATTAGAACGTGTATGATAATATTTTCAACCTTCAGGTTTAAGGGAGGTGTTGTCAATTGTGATTAGCTATGAAGCACGGACACGAGTATCAGACATGACATGGGACACGGAAAAATCCAAAAAAAAAAAAAATACCAGACACGGCAAGAAATATTTATTATTATTATTATATATATAAATAAATTTATAAAATCTCAATCAAGTGAACAACAAACTAAAATATAGAGAGAGGAGAGAGGAGAATCCAACTCAATTCTAAATCACAATTCTACCATTTCTAAATCAAAATTTTAAATCACAATTCTACAATTCCACAATTCTAAATAAAAATTCAACTCAATTAACTATTGAAACTCTCTTTGCTCTCTGCTCATCTCTCTCTTTATCTGCTCTCAGTTCATCTCTTTATCTGCTCTCTCTCGACTTTGAGAGGGGGTAATAGTAAGAGATCCAAAGCAGGGAGGGGGGGGGAGGAGAGGTAGCAGTCGACAGAGGGTTGGAGAGAGAGAGGAGAGAGCTTACCTCTTGATCACCGCCAACGAGAGCAAAGAGAGCGAGATGGCCACCAACGACCTAAGATCACCTTCGATGAGATCAATCCACCACATTTCCGATGAGATAAAGCACACCACAACCCCCACCAATGATGAGATCAATCCACTCCCACCACTAGCGACTGAGACCACCTCATCAGATCACCATCAGGTCCATCACCAACGACGATGAATACGATCACTTGATCATCGTTCGACGAGGTCAATTCACCACAACCACTACCACCACCAACGGCCAACGAAGTAGCCACCGACGATGATCGCTCCACCAAAGGCTCCAACGTTCAAGATGATCGATGATCATGAGATCACCACCGCGACTCCGACGAGAGAGAGATTTTGCGGCGAGAGGGGATCTGAGAGAGAGTCCAGCTGCGAGATTTGGGGTTTTTTTTCTGGTTTGGTTGGGATTTATTATATGAAATCAGGTCGGGTTCAACTTCAAACCTACCCAATAAACTCACGACCCAATAAGCGGAACCAAACCGCCTTTTTTCGTGTTAGAGCCGTGTCCAAGGCACGGTTTGACCGTGTCTGACGAGCCAAACTCGTTGACTCGTGTCAGACATGGTCAAAACGTGTTTGACACGTGTCGTGCACATGTCCGTGTCTGACACGTACCCGACACAGACACACCCCTGGTTTGGGCGTGTCGATGCTTCATAGGTGATTAGTTAAATTTTCATTCTCGAGCCGGAGGTAAGTTTAAATGGGATATTAATATATGGTGTCTAGAGACAAGAGAGCTACTATTCTTATGTTGGTATGTGTGTGACCTCGACTTTCGGATGTCTATGATGGGGTCACTAGAATTTCTTCTTGAATGTTCAGCTTCTAGGATTTATGGGTTATGTATAACTGGAAAGGAACGAGACATTGATGTTCTGAGGCTCTGGAACGAGACATTGATGTTCTGAGGCTCATACATGTCTGATGTGAGATAAACCACCTCTGTGGAAATTCTTCTCCCTCTTGGACTCCTGTTCATTTCAAATGTGCTATACAATTATTCCATTAACTATTATAGACAAAGCACGGAACTGATCTTAGCACATTTCTGAAATACCCCAAGGTCATCAAGCAACAAATACCTCTGCTTACCTCTCACCCTTACCTCTCACCCTTATTTCAACATACAGTCGTGTATAAGCATAAGATGAGGATTTGTGAAACAGGTGTTTATGTCAAAAAGCTTGCCCCCTTGATCCTTGTCAACTCCAAGCCATCCTGATTTATTCCTCATTAGGCATTTATATTTTATCCTACTAGTTAGGCTGAAGTTTTAACTTAAGAGCTGTTAATATGGGAGAACCATACCACCTTATACCATTGACTTCCACAGACTGGAACTTCAAACCATCTCGAGCATTCTCTATAGAGAATGCACCGAATCTCTTTCCTTCCATATACATCCATCTTCCTCTAATATCGTAGGCGGATGTTCGGATTTTGTAGTTCAACTTAGATGATTGTCAATCTACAATACTAAAGCCCTATATCTATCTGACGGGGCACAGAGAAAGTGAGCAGAAGCAAACAAAGAAAAAAAAAAGAAAGAAAGAAGAAACAGGGATGTGTCTGACCTCACGCCACGATCAGGATGGTCTCACACCATCAACAAAAGAAAACTCTTTATCACAAAGAAAAATGCAGTTTTCATTGGCATACCATTTATTCTCCAAATTTTCATGAAACCCCTTACCTTTATTATATTTAAATCTCTCTTAAGGCCTTAGAAGTTTTCTTTGTAGATAGGAATACAAAAGATATAAAATATTTAAAAGTTTACGTTTATTTAAATCAAGTAAGGAAGCTAATCTCTTGACAAAATCTGTACAAAACAGAATTTCCAGATTGCATAATTTTTTTGAGTAATAAGACAGATGAATTTATGAAGATTTATATACCAGAATCATAGGTCTTCGAATTTTATTTCCAGAAAATCTTGAATCACTTAGATATGATATTATACATGAGATATTTTCGAGCTACAAATGTGTGTCTACTGCCAAAAACTGTCAAGCTGGAAATTTTAGATGCTTGTGATTTTTGCTGAAATCGAGACCTTTCTTATTTCCATGAATTTGGCCAGGAATAAAGCATGTAGAGCCATGGAAACCTTCAGCCTTTAACCCAACTTGAAGTCAAACTCAAGCTTGATGCTAATTATAAACCCATGCTTGAGACATGTGTCACCTGATCATGTTTATGGTATTGTCGAATAGGCTTCAATGAAAGGTGTTCTACATCACTATCTCTTGTGCATGAATTGTTTAAAACCTTCCAATTCCTGCCAAAGGATATAGCTAAAGAGTAAATAGTTCAAGTCAGCAACATTAGCAAGTCTACCACAGTAAAGCTAAAGCTCAAACAGTAAGTATCTGACCAAGTGCCTGGATGATTCTTTACCGCTGGCTCTAAAACTTTTACCTACCCACCTGATACTTTATCACTTTCTACATGTCTCAAAATGATCTGGTGCAAAAGGTATTCAATTTCATCCATTTCTAGGCTTACGTGGTAATGATTTTAACATATATAATGTGGTGTTTTACAGTTATTCATTGTCTCTTTTCCTTAAAAAGTATAAAACTGACATCTGTCTTATAAGATCTCCTATTTTATATCTTTTCTTTAAAATCTTCAACTTTTTATTGTTCTCATAAACGTATTGTTTCTGCTATAAAGATATGGTGAGAAATTCGCATCAAAGAGCATAAGAAGATACTTCAAGAAGGTAAAGAATGCCCAAGAAGCACATGAAGCTATTAGGCCCACTGATATAAAGAGGTCACCAGGTAATAAAGCTTCTCAAGGTGCAATTAAGTTTGGCATACTTCTTTTCACATTACAGCTTCCTAATGCTTTTCTGTTTTGAGTCACAGAATTCCTTTCATATATGTACGTTGTGCTGTTCCTACCATTAATTAGAGACGATTTCACTTTGGGCCACTTCCAAGATCTAGATTAGCTTCCAACCAGGGCCCTAATTTTTGGAAACCAGCAAATCACTTTTTATGTCTTAATTATTATAAGAGTTAAATACCCTTGTCATCAACTGCTATTAACTATTATATAGAGAGATAAGTCACAAAATTATGTATTTAGCTACCCCATTCCCCAAGGCATCTAAGTTAGAGGATGAAAAAAAGCAAGACTCTCTCTGCCCCATTCCCCATGGCACGCTGACCGACACACAAATGGAAGTTTGACACCCCATTTCTTGTTCATGTTGAGAACAGCAGCAACTGAAGCTATCCATGATATAAATAAATAAAAAATAAAAAAGAGGGTCTACAGCCCTGCTAGATCTCACATATCAAGGCTTTTCCTCTGCTTTCTGTAAACTTTCCTTTTATTCCTTTTTTTTTTGCCGCACCCAATTCATATCTTCATCTCATTTTCCCCCCTTTATAATTGGTTAATGATTCTCTTCCTAGCAACACCATATTTGATGATATAAATGTTGCTTAGAAATTCATTTGACTTGCTTATTGAATGTCATAATGTAGTTTAGTAAATAAATAACACATTGGAAATAACTCACGTTATCTTCAAGAAGATAATAAGTTTAGAGTAGATTGTGACAGACTTTGAAGTCCATTTACTTAGTACTTCACACATTGAGGGTTCATGGAACTCCCTGAAATTTTCTATAGCATGAAAACATGTCAACATGAACTTACCCTTTTAGTTGTTTTGCAGACAAACTAATACAAAAGTCCTCTTTTATTGAAGATATAATTTTGCGCTAGTGCCGGTATTGCCATTCAGTACAGATTACAATTAAACTAATCTTACCATGCTCTTCAAACTAAGGTTTGAAATTTCAGGTCCAATACGGATCAACCATTTCGGATTTGGAATTGAGCTTCTTGATCTGAAACTGCATACAGAAAATTGAGTTTGCCCAATAATTTTGGGTTGCAGCGAGACTGCTGTGGTTTTTGTCCATTTTGGACTACTACCATTTGAAATGTGATGAACATGTCGATGTAGTTACTAGCCATCTCAACTGGGAGAGGAACTGAAAAGGGAAGGGAAAATAAAGAGAGGAGAAAAAAAGGAAAGTACCCAGCGGTGGGAGTGTTGGCAGATGGCGGGATCAAAAACCAGCTTTGACAGTAAGAGGTTCATTCCTTTCCTGTCCACCATGAAGCATGACAACTGCTCATGATAGATTATGATGATGACCAGAGGTAGAGGGCTCTTTTATGTTTGGGATAGTGCAAGAGAGGCAGTTAGCACAAATGGTCTGATCTGGGTTCGGGGCTGATCTGGGTTTGGGATTTGGTTTAGACTTTTTCTCCCCTTTAATTGGGCAGCACTTGAGAGGGAATATTTGGGAAGACAGAGGATCCTTATATAACTTTCTTATATTTATGGATTTTAATTTTCCCTTCTTTTTTAAGGTTTCAATGCCAAACTCTGCAGTTTTGATCCAACATAATCAAACGCCTTTCGTGTTTTATGCTATTATCTTGCAAGCTTTGTCTTTTTGCACTTATGTGCCACATTGAATGAATTGATCCAAGACCTCCTAAGCACTGAGGAAGAGCTACTGATGGTTGATAAGTGCAATTTGTTCTGTTCGGATAGGTGCCTGATATGCTGTATACTTATCTTCTTTCTTATTAGAGCAATCTCCTACTTGACATACTAGAAAATGTTTCTTCCTCTGGTGCTTAAATTATGTATTTGATTCTCTTTCTTTTGTCATGGTGTGCTCTTAAGTATAGTTCATTTTATTTATGAATTAAAAAGATACTTTATTTGATTTCTAAACGAGAAAGAAGAAAAAAGAAAAAAGAAAACCAAGAATCCCCAGTTGAGTAAAAGCACCATTGACTTGGTCTCCCATTTAGTTTTGTCATATAAGGCACTTATAAAAGAATTTATAGAAAAGATGTCATTTTCGTCTTCATATGAGAAAATGATGACAGCTGGCGAAAGGACCGAAAGATTGAGCAAAACAGTTACCTAAGACCATCCAGTCTTGGTTTTGATATACCTGTTGTATGCAATACTCATTAAATGGAAAGCACATCTCTCCCTTTTCTTATATATGTTGTCACCATTGGTGCATCACCTATGTAACTATTAACTAATCTAAGTATTTTACTGTCTCGAACCAATCTGTACCATCAACCATGTCGATACCATGATGTTTACAAGGGAAACTGCAGTTACAATCTACTCGTGTGTTGTTGATCTGCCAGACTTCTGAGGTAGGAAAAAATAGTAACTTGTAACTGAAGATGATTAGTACAACTGCTGGCTTTAGTGTGTTTAATTTCAATTATGAGTTCTGCAATGGATTTTCATAGAAATTAGCTGGTACCTACTCAACAAAGTTATGCTGTTCATGGTGCATTTTTTTTATTTTAATGTTTTGCTGTCCTGGAGTTGTTAAATTTGGTAGGAAATTTGTCTCCGATATTCTTTTAATGTATGCATAGATTTCTTCCCCCCCCACCCCCCTCCCCCTAAATATGAAAATCTGGTGGGTCCCTTGCACACTCTCCCAGTATGGGGGAAAAGTTCCTCTATTAATTTGGTGGCATCCCTTGAACTTGTGACTTCCTTATCACAAGTCAGTCACATGTTTTACCATCTCTCCTCAAATTCCTCGTATTTTTTTTTTATAACTTTTCTGCCACCGAATAAAGTCATTATCTTGTGTGCTAATAAAAGTAGAGCACATGTTCAATTTCATTTCAGGCTGCTATCTATTTGGATTTAATGCTCTCACTTTTTTTTGCTCCTTTTAACAGCAAAATTTGTAGGAATACTTGATGACGATTCTCTAAAGTTGTACACTCTTATATGGACTAGAACAATGGCGTGCCAAATGGAACCTGCCACAATTGATACGGTCTGTACCTTTCTTCATTCCCTTTTCTCTTTTGTTTGCCTAGGTCTCTAAGTATGCCTTTGTAAAGTTTCTAAATGCGCCATTGTGTTTGATGAAATTTTAATAATTTATAAATTCTCGATTTTGTTGTGGCTGCACAATTGTTTTTCTTGATGTGGCTAGGTTCCAGATTGATTGTCTGGTGACATACATTCCACTTTCCTTTCAAACGCTTTTGGGTGTAAGGATATATTTCTTTGACATGAACCCACAGATAACTTGTTCCATTCAGAAGAATTGCTGACAATGCACCCTAAAACATCGAATCCAAGTCACCGGCTCTTTCTGAATAAAACCTTTCAATTTTGTTGTCAGAATTTTCCTTCTAACTCCTTCCTCACAAATTGCCCCCTTAACCACTCCACTCCCTTTTTATCAAAAGTAAGCATCTCGCATAAAAGATCAGTTACTTTCTTCTAATCTATCAAAAATGTTTGATAACCCATTTGTGGCATTTTCTTAAAAGTTACAACTTATGAATGAGACAAGAACATTATGACACCTGCCCGTTCGTAGCATATTCTTCTTACGAACTTCAAGTTGTAAGTGGGAGACCAACATTAATGGCATCTAGGGACCAGTGATGGATGCAGAAATTTTTCCCGGGGGCGGGGGGAGGGGGTAAATATAATTAGGCTTGATTTTTCGGCACATACAATATGATATGCGTGTGAAAATTTTGTGATGAGGATTTAAGCTCTAATTTGTGGCATTAAAATATGTTTCTCTACAAGATAAAGACATAGAATAGCTAAAATATAACATAAGAGGTGTTAAATTTTGATTATAAAAAATAATTAGTTATGAATCTTATTTTAAAATTAAAATTATCATCCGTTGGCCTAAAGTAAAAATATGATAGAATCTTTAAAATGTTTGACGCATTCTAATTACATCTGATATGTAATCTAGGCTAGTTTTTGGAGTAAAATTCAAATTTAGATTGTTACTAATTACTATCTTTATCTAATACAATGTTTGCATGGTCCACATTTATTTTTACTATTTTATTATCTAAATTAATTATGTAACTTTTTGAAGTAAAATACTACTAACTTCTGCATTAGATTTGGGGAGACAATTTGTGTTCTCTTCCACACTAGGAAAATATAATCACAACAATCTAGTTTGGTGTTTATTGATAAGCCCAAAAATGAAACGAACGAAAGAAATTAGAACTAAAAGGCATATGAGAAGACTTGAAATTGTGTCTTCATATAATTTATATGCAAAATCTACCACTTGACCTAGAGCTCAAGAGTATTCTTTTCATTAGTAAAAGGAATTTGAAAGAAAGAGATGTTATGGAACAACTTAAAATTTCACATAATCTTCTAAATATTTTGTAAAATCTGGTGTGGGCGGCCTCCCCCGGCTAGGTCAAACCATCCATCATTTTCCACTCGGTTTGGGAACCCTCATCTCCTATAAGCACATGTTTTCAAGCCCGTTTTTCTTTCTTTGTTGGCTCCTGATCATTAGTGAAGCACAGAGGTCCTTGATCTGAGTTCTATGAAGAAAGAACATTAAATACAAATAGAGGAAACATGTTCTCTCATAAACAAGATCTCTGTCAGCCTTAGAGGTGAGGAATCATTTTTTTTTTATGTATCCATGTAAACTCTCTCTGCAAAATCAACAAACCCAGGATCTTATAATTTCATTGAACGAAAATATCATCGGGGCAGAGAAACGGTCTTTCTTCCTTTTTGATGTAAAAGTTATGATATTAAAATCTTGTGCAATCACTCTTGGCCAATTGGTTTATAGCTCTCCGCTCATCCTGGATTTTGACTCATAGCCTCCCTTGTATTTGTGGATTGAACGCTTGAGGTATATTCAATCCAGAAATAGTTATAAATTCTCTCTAAATAAAATCATTGTAAAGAACTTTTGTTTTAGCAGAAACTGCAGAACCATAATATGGGTAGGAGCTCATGCCTTGTTCATGAGACGACGTGGACCCTTCAACATTTCAACAACAACAAAACCTTTTTTACAATGAATCTTGTTCTTGCATTCAGCTCATTTAGGGTCATCTACTAAGTAGTAACATGAAGGATTAGCATATCCTTCTTAATTTCTTCCATCCAAGTTCGTTTAGGCCTCCATCTGGTCCTCATTGCCTTACTAATCGTGATCCTATAACTTTTTCTAATTGGTGCGCTTATTGGCTTATGTTGCACGTGCCCAAACCATCTCATGGATTCTCTCTCATTTTATTCTCACCAGGAGTAACCTCTAACTCCCTATAAATGCACACATTTCTTGTCTTATCTCTTAGCATATTTCCATTCACCCATCTCAGTATCTCATTCTTGCTACACTCATTTTTTTGGATTTATTGTTTCTTAGTTGTCTAACATTATGCACCATAGAGCATAGCAGGTCTTATAGTTGTTCAAAGGAATTCTTCCTTAAATTTATTGGGTATACTCCTATCACATATAACTCCCATAAGTATTTCTTCACTTTAACTATCCTGCTTTGATTCTATAATTCACAACTTCCTCAATTCCATCATCTTAATGAATGTTTTAACCAAAATAATGAAACTGATCCCTCTGAGGTATTTCTTGACCATCTGCTCTATACACTCATTTCTCCTCATCATTTGCTAGATTTACATTGTATATTCTGTTTTTTTTCCTATTAAGTTTAAATCCTTTAAATTTGAATTTTTTCCTCAATCTTTCTAGATTAGTGTATTTCTTCCCTAGTCTCATTAGCTACACTATATCATCAAAAAATAGCATGCACCATGGACTTCATCCTGGAAATGTCTAGCTCCGTCACTAATGCAAATAGATGTGAACTTAATGCAGATCCTAAGTGTAAGCTTACAATTATAAGAAACGGTTTAGTTGCCTCTCTAAGAGTACTCAACCTAGTTATTGTTGCTCCACCATATATATCTTTAATTACATCAATATACCTATTGGACATTTGTTTCTTTCTAAAACCCACCACATTACCTCCCATACAATCTTATCATATGCTTTTCTCTAAATCAATAAAAACTATATGTATATCCCTTTTCTTCTCCCATTGTCTTTCTTTCAAGCGCCTTAGTAAATAAGTAGGTTATATAGTTAACCTCGAAGGCATAAAGCCAAATTGGTTTTCAGAATCAAATGTTTTTTTTTCTTAGCCATACTTAATTACTCTCTCCCAAAGTTTCATTGTACGGTTCATAAGCTAAATCCATGATAATTTAAGTAACTTTGTATATTTCCTTTATTTTTATGTATAGGTACTAAAGTGATAATCCTCCATTCATCAAAATTTTTCTAGTATCTATAACTATAACTATGTTAAATAAATTAGTTAACCATGCTAAGCTCATATCTTCTACATACTTCTAAACTTCAATAGGAATATCATTTGGTCTCACGGCCCTCTTGTTTTCTTATTCTTTAAGGCATTATTAATTTCAATATGCCTAATTTTTTTGAATAGATCTATAGTTTCTAGCATTGACTAGACTACTTGTTTCAATATTAGCTTCTCCTATGCGATTCTCATTAAACAAATTATTAAAATAACTTCATCTTTCTTTAATTTCATCATTTTTTTACTAATACTCTTTGATTTTTTTCTCTTAATACATCTAACATTACCTAGATCTCTACTTTTTCTTTCCCTCAGGTTAACAAGCTTATATATATCCATCTACCTTCCCTGCCTTTTTTTTCTATCTTATTTAAATTCTTATAAATTTTGGATTTAGCCTCACTAATTGCTTTCTTAACTTTTCCTTGCTAACTTATTTTCACCAGATTTACCTCGTTTCTACACTTTTGTAAACCTTTTAGATACCCTCTTCACTTTAATTACCTTTAACATTTCTTCATTCCACCACCAACTCGGACGCGGGAAGCGATGAAAATGAACGACACCTACTAGATTTCGTTTTAGCGCCTACGAACTCTGAAGACTTTCAGGTAGAAGTTGTGCTCGAATTCACGAACACAACACTCGAATTCACGAGAGATTTACTCAAATCCACGATGTAGTGGTCATTTTTCAACCTTTTCGAGATCATGACACGTGTTCAGCTTGCCTTAAACAAGTGAGTGACATGTGATCGCTTCTAGAACTTCTGAACAGGAGCCTCGTCCAATTCAAACTCCGAGCAATTCAGGTGGTTAGAAGGAGACATAATTAGTTATGATAATCCATATCTTTAAGCCAAATCTCCACTCGAACTCGATGGTTATAGCTCGGGAATGGATCGACCATATCAACAGCTGGACGCAGACTATCAGATAAAGATAAACACTTGTTTAACAATTAAAATCAAGATGTTTGGCTCTAACCGCCTCTGAGATAAGTGGTTAAATGTTTAAACAGAGCTAGATTCTGCAACCTTCTCCAACAGACACTACCTGTATAAATAGCATCCCTTTCCAACGTAAAAAAGTGATTAATTCACACCAAAAAAATCCTAGTTCATGAGATAGGATGACCCACCATTGTAATTTTCTTGAATTATAGTGGAATTCTCTCTCTGTGGCTTTTCTCTCTTTGGGTTTTCACGTAATCTCTGTATTTGTATTGGTTTGATTTTTACCATATATTGATTAATCTCACATATTTTAGTGCGTAGATAAATTCCCTTGGAATTACCCACAACATTTGGTGCTTACATGTACGTGTTCTTCATGAAAGAAAAATCTGATACGCTCTCGGCCGCGTCCCCAACAACGTTTAGGAGATGGCTCTTAAACAAACAATCCGTCACGGCCTGAAGGACAAGGGTGCCGAGAACTCTCAGGAAGACACCAGTAAGGGAGATCACGCCTCAAACTGTAGATTGAAGCCTGTAAGGCGATGAGGATACCGATGCTAAGACCGTAACTCTGAAAATGAACTCATGAGTAGTGGCAGGAAAGGCAGCGACATCGAATATGAGTGCGAACGGTCAGTCCTAGGGATCAGAATCGTCATCAAGTACGCATATGCTCCCTGCTCCATGATCGCTGCAAGGAAGGAAAGGGACATCGAGCCCCAACCCTGCCCGACCTTATCTGGTCGGACGTCAGATGTGCAGACCAAGCAAAAGGTAGAACATTCCCTGTCTTTCCTGATAGCCGAGCCTCATCGCAAGAATCGAAGCCTCTTGAAGGGCCCGTCGCGAAAACTGAAACCCCTCGATAAACAAACTCCTGAACATCAGGAGCGCAACAACCGTTTCATCCTCTCCCTCTCCTTCCTCCACCAGACGAAGAAGAAAGGAGACATTACTACCGCCTACAGAAAAATACGAAATCTTAAAAGCCAGCAATTTCAAGAAGCAGCGCATATTTCTCCTTAAGAGTTCCGCCTTATTTAAGGGAAAGGAAGCTCAAACATCAACTATTCAAAATTTTAATCCCCAAGAAGACGAAGAACCACTCGATCAACAGCCTACACATGTCCCTACGGTTAGGATCCGAACTGTCGCGCAGGATACGCCGCACCATCTTCGAACGCCGTGACTCCTTGAAAAGTGACGGTTAATTGACTGACATGACCGCAGATAAGGCATGCATTTAAAGCTCTGTTAGCCTGAAGGGCCACACACGCTGCTAAAAGACAAAGATTAATGCGAAACAATAGACCCAGAGTTCTTTCTATCTATCTTCTCCTCTCTCTATCTCTTAGAGTTCTCGGGAACCCATAGCTCTCAATGGAGTGTTCCCGACCTCTTCCCAAAGAAAGAGAAGCATAGGCTGCATCTGTAATGGTCAGTTTCTGACCTTCTCGAGATCATGACATGTGCTCAACTAGTCTCAAACAAGCGAGTAATACGTGGCCACTTCCAGAATCTTTTAACATGAGTCCTCATCCAATTCAAACTCCGAGCAATTCAGGTAATTAGGAGACATAATTAGTTATGAGAATTCCTATCTCTAAGCCAAATCTCCAGTCAAACCTGATGATTACAGCTCAAGAATGGATCGATCATATCAACAGCTGGACACAGACTACCTATGGTTTACAGTTGCGGTCTCGGCTGCCGACTTGGCGGGTACTGAGACGGATCGGTCTCGACGACGCGGATCGGTCTCGGGCGATACGCGGAAAACGCTACACAAAAAGCTCAAAAAATTCTGAAAAAATCACTACAAATCTTTAAAAAATGTAGACATCCACATTCATGCATATCACTTAGCACGCTAAGCATAAAGCGAAAGCATAAATACACGCGCGTTAGTAAAACCATATCAAAATACATGCACAATATAGTAAATTGCACAAACTACATTAATAAAAATATGCTAATGTAGTTATTTTTACATTGAATTGTGATGAGGCACAAAATCATTATCATAATTATCTCTGCGTTAAGTAGACAAACCGACACTAGTGCTCGTAGATCTCTCAAATTGTGGTCTGTAGTCATGGACATATGTCACACCATAATGTTGGCTTGCTGTCAAACTCAATATTTGCATATGACCTTCAAAACTATAAGTTCCTTCATCAGTACTATTGTTGTCCTCATTATTATCATCATCACCACCGCCGCCATCACTGTCATCATTATCATTACCATCTTCACCATCATCACTTCTAGAATTAGATAAAACCCTCATATCTTCATCACCACCATCATCATCTGCTTCTTTTATACCTGAGGGGGAGGGGGGAAAGATCGGAAACATGGGGAGAGAAGGTGGGGGAGGGGAAAGAGACAGAGAGAGACGGGAGATGGAAAGGGTGAGAGAAGAAGGGGAGAGAGAAACAGAGGGAGGGGGAGGGACGGGAGATGGAGAGGGGGGAGAGAGCGGGTGAGAGAGGGAGAGGGAGAGAGAAACAGAGGGAGGAGGGAAAGAGACAAAGAGAGGGAGGAACATTACCTGGGGCTGGGGAGGAGCGGCCGGCGACGATCGGGCGGCTGCGGAGTCCATATCTGAGAGACGACGATCGGGCAGCAGCGGCGACGACCTCCAGATCTGAGTGAGAGAGGTAAGTTTTTTTTCTTTTTTCTTTATACCCGTTCGTCATGGGTGAATATACGTTTCGAGCCGACTTGGCCGAGAATCAGAGTCGACTCAGTCGACTCGACCGAGTCGACCTAGTCGACTCCGATTCTCGGCCGAGTCGGTCTCCTCTCAGTTGAGTCGACGACTCGTGACTCGGACTAGTCTCTGTGCGGGCCGAGACGGATACGACTCGGCCAAGTCTTTGAACCGTGAGACTACCAGATAATGATAAACACTCATTTAACCAATTCAAATAAAGATGTTTAGTTCTAATCGCCTCTGAGATAAGCAGTTAAATGTTTAAATAGAGTTAGACTCTGCAATCTTATCCAACAGACATTACCTCTATAAATAGCATGCCTCTTCCAACATGAAAAGAGAGATCAATTCATACCAAGGAAATCCTAGTTCATGAGATAGGATGACCCGTTCTTGAATTATAGTGGAATTCTCTCTCCTCTCTGTGGTTTTACTTTTTGGATTTCCCGTATATCTTTGTATTGCATTGGTTTGATTTCTACCATTTATTGATTAATCCCACATATTTTGGT
This sequence comes from Agave tequilana, assembly GCA_038442645.1. Taxonomy (NCBI): domain Eukaryota; kingdom Viridiplantae; phylum Streptophyta; class Magnoliopsida; order Asparagales; family Asparagaceae; genus Agave; species Agave tequilana. The sequence goes on along the minus strand of JAVJIF010012711.1, from coordinate 30,732 downwards.
GCGTAGATAAATTTTCTTGGAATTACTCACAACATTTGGTACTTACATGTATGTGTTCTTACTGAAAGAAAAATCTGATACGCTCTCGGCTGCGTCCCCAACAGTGTCCAGGAGATGGCTCCTAAACAAACAATTTGTCACGGCCGGAAGGGCAAGGGTGTGGAGAACTTCTACGAAGATACTAATGTTCTAAAAATCGGTTTCATTATTTGTGCGATCTAACACTGAATAATGATTAATCGGATTAATCAGAGATTAATCAGGGTTAATTATTTTTGAAAATTTTAATATATTTAATTATATTTATGCACAACTACATATGAATATATACAGTTAATAGTTGAAAATACCTAAATATTATACAAGATAATATCTAGACATGAAGTTATAAACCATGATATGATGAACAAGACAATATGAATAAATAGTAAAAAAGAAGTAAAAGAACTTATCTCTTCACATTAGTAATCTAAGATTTCAAATTTTGCAACATAAATATAAATCAAAGAACTTACTTCCAAAATAAGATAAATAAAAAATTAGTCAATTTATCAATCAAAATAATGAGCTTTAAAGAATGATGGAGAAAGATTGTTAAACAAGTTAATTTGAAAAATAATCAAAAATAATAAAACATAAGTATCACTTTATGCAAAATATTTAATAATAAAATATCATAATTCATCTACTATTTAATAAATAAAGTTCATCTATTATTTAATAAAAAATTTATTATCAAATCATCAACATCACAACATAAACTACCTAGCAATCCAACGCACACAAAATGATAAGTTTTTCAAATAAAAACATATGAAGTACTTAAATGATTAATCGGGGATTAATCGGATTAATCGGGGATTAATCGGATATTAATCATTTTGGACCTGATTAATCTCTCGAGCACATAATCAGAGCGATTAATGTAATATTAAGCGGGCTGCCAGTGAATAGGATTAATTGGCCGATTAATCCGATTTTTAGAACAGTGGAAGATACCAGCAAGGGAGATCACGCCTCAAACTGCATACTGAAGCCTGCAAGGCGATAAGAATACTGATGTTAAAACCGTAACTCTGAAGATGAACTCAAGAGTGGTGGCAGGCAAGGCAACGACATTAAATAGGAGTGCAGACGCTCAATCCTCGGGATCGAAATCGCCATCAAGTACGCCTATACTCTCTGCTCCATGATCACTGCAATGAAGGAAAGGGATATTGAGCTCGAACCCCTGCCCGACTTGATCTAGTCAGAGGCCAGATGTGCAGACCAAGTAGAAACTAGAACATTCCCTATCCTTCCTGACAGCCAGGCCTCGCCGAGAGAACCGAAGCCTCTTACGGGCCATCGTGAAAACTGAAGCCCCTCGATAAACGGACTCCTGAAATCGGAGAGCAACAACCGTCTCCATCCTCTCCCTCCTTCCTCCACTGGATGAAGAAGGAAGGAGGCATCACCGCCTACTGAATTATGCGAGGAATTTCAATAAGCAACGCAGATCTCTCATTAAAAGTTTTGCCTTATTTAAGAAAATAAGTGGGAAAGGAAGCTCAAGCGTTAACCGTTCAAAATTTTAATCCCCAAGAAGACGAAGAACCACTCGATCAGCAGCCTACAGGTGTCCCAACGGTTCATATCCGAACTGTCACGCGGAATACATTGTACCATCCTCGAACGCCGCAACTCCTCAGAAAGTGACGAGTAATTGACCGACGGACCACGAATAGGACGCACATTCGAAGCTTTGCCAGCCAGTAGAGCCACACATGCCACTAAAAGACAAAGATTAATGCGACAACAATAGACTCAGAGTTATTCTCTCTATCTATTTGCTCTCCTCTCTATCTCTTTGAGTTCCCGAGAACTCATAGCTCCTGAGGGAGTGTTCCCGACCTCTTCCCAAAGAAAGAAAAGCAGAGGGGCATCTGTAGTGGTCAGTTTCTGACCTCCTCGAGATCATGACACATGTCCCACTAGCCTCAAACAAGCGAGTGACACGTGGTCGCTTTCAGAACTTCTGAACGTGAGTCCTCATCAAATTCAAACTTCGAGCAAGTTCAGGTGGTTAGAAGAAGGAGACATTATTAATTATAAGAATATTTATCTCTAAGCCAAATCTTCACTCAAATCCGACGGTTGCAGCTTGGAAACGTATCGACCATATCAACAGCTAGATGCATACTATTAGATAAAGATAAATACTCGTTCAATCAATTCAAATCAAAATGTTTGGCTCTAACCACTTATGAGATAAGTGGTTACATGTTTAAATAGAGCTGGACTCTGCAACATTATTTAACAAACACTATCTGTATAAATAGCACGCCCCTTCTAACGTGAAAAGGGAGGCCAATTCATGCGAGAGAAACCCTAGTTCATGAGATAGGATGGGCCACCATTATAATTTTTCTGAATTATAGTAGAATTTTCTCTCTTTTTGTGGATTTTCCCTCTTTGAGTTTCACGTAAATCTATGTGGTTGCATTGGTTTGATTTCTATCATTTATTGATTAATTCCACATATTTTGGTGTATGGATAAATTCCCTTGGAATTACCCATAACACATGAGCAAGAGATAACTCGAATCCACGAGCAATTTAGAGGAAAACTCAAAGTTTATTAATCAAAAATTGATAAAAGATAAATTACAAAAGAATACAAGGGCCTTTTTATAGGCTTACAAAGAGTTTTAATCTATTTAGGAAACCTGTACAAACTACAAGTCAAATAAAAAAACATGAAACAAATTGGAGTTCAAATCAATCTCGAAAATCAACTCTTGATCAGAGATGGATATACGCTCAGGCCTGTCGATAATTGACGAGAGCTGTCGACAGACTGTAGTGGTCCAACTCTCGGGAAAACCCTGTCGACAGTAAAAAGAAGGGCTTATCGACAGTTGAAGTGAACTGTTGATAGCTGACATATCTGTTACTGTTGTGCTTCCTACATTAGTCCCTCTCTGATGAGGACATCACGCCAGTTCCCAGTTATCTTTTCATGTCTTAGCTTATTTAAAGATGTTGTGTTTTGTTTATCTTGCTTTTAGTACCACATCGGTTATATTCGAGAAGTTCACTTTGTAAAAGCTTATATAAAGAGGCTTAACTCAATGAATAAGTAAACAATGAAGAATTAAAACTTTTTTCAGTTAAAATTCTCTTGAGAGTGCTCTTGAGTTTGGGTGCGAAGCCCGGGTGTAAGGGGTGCGAAGCCCGCTTAAGGAGTGAGAAGCCCAAAGTTGTCTGGTTCTTTCTCCAAACCTAATCTCTCTTTTCATTTTATTTCTTGTAAAACTCTAGTTTTTCTTTCCTTTTATTTGTATTCGAAAGTGATTGCGATCCTGTATTTTATATACATTTGGTATCAGAGCTTTGATCTCAATCCCTTTCGAATTACTTCTCTTCCAAAATCCTAGATCGAGATCTTTAGATCTACTTTGAAAAAAATTACTGTTAGATCTAGATCTAAATCTAGATTTAGATCTACTTTGCAAAAAAGAAAAAAAAGAAAAAAAAAAAAAAAAAAAAACAGAAAAAAAAGAAAACAGAGGGGAAAAAACAGAAAACAGAGAGGGAAAAAATTGATTACTGTTCACAATGAACAGTAATCCCTAGTTACTGTTCCTGTGAACAGTAGTCACCCGGTTACTGTTCTACCTCCATCTAAACCCCAAAACTCGTCCATTCTGAGCTCATTTCAAGCCCGATTCGAGCCGTTTTCGAAACAGTGGATTCGTAGAGAGCAACACTACACATCTACAGCCTTCATTTTTGGTTCAAGTTTCGGTCGTCTACCAGATTCAACTCAGCAGATCAGCGCACCACAATCCAGAGCTTGTTTTTGCCCCGATTTGCGCATGATTTGCGCCATTCTCGAGGTAGCCATCTTTCACTTCTTATCACCGATGGCCAAGAGTCTTGTGGGCGATTTCAGCTCTTCAGTGTGAGTATTTTTCTGAGGAATCTTAGAGAATTTTTGCGTTTGGGCGTGAACGACTCACCCCGATAGCATAACTTGACCTGAATCGTTAACTGTTAGATTACTTACAACTATTATATGGATTGCTATAATTTATTGGTTGAAATGCTATTTGCTTCGATCTAGTGGTTGCATCAGCATTTATCGCTTTCATTATTTTCAAAATGCATTTTTTTGTATTTAGAACTTAAACTTTAGGGTATTTTTTTTGTTTAGTGCATACATTTAGTTTAATTGACTTTAAGGTTCTCCACTGCATCTGCTTGTTTGCTTGAGCCATCATGACTAGTCAGCATTATAGGGACCCCCACTTAAACCAGTTACACAACTCCATCAGGGTCATATGTCCGTTCATGATTACATTACCATATTTAAGGACTTAATCCATCGTAGTGAAGTGAGAGAGCACCCTTCTGAGACTCTAAGTAAGTTTGTTGGGGTTTACAACCTAAAATAAAATGTACTATGATTACTGGCCTCTATGATTTAAACACTATTGAAGAGGCATTTGTGTTGCATTAAGGTTAGACTTGACTTTTAAAACCCTAGTCAATGCTAAGGCCATGTGTTCTAAATGTGATGGATATAGACATTATGATTATCAATGTCCTTCAGAGAGTCAACATGTTAGAATTGTGTTAGAATTGTGTTTAGTGATGAAGTTGACGTCTCGAAGGTTATTGAGGAAGTCCACGTTCCTTCCAATACTGTTAGTATAATTGAACACAACAGTTAGTGCCGACACACTAGTTATTAATGAAATTCACATGTCTGATAGCGTCAGTGATGACGTGAATGAGATAGTTGAGCCTACTACATTACATTTGCCTGTTGCATATATTAATGATATCACTAGGCCGATAGCAATTTGCAATGATACTCACAAATTGTTGCGTACTCGTATAGTACTTTGCTAAAATTTACGATTGATAATAAGGTGATGGTTACGAGTCTCTGTGAGGCTGTGAGGAAGTTGCACACTTGACGTAAAGACTTCGATAGGGCTCTGAAGAGGATTGCTTTATTGCTTGCGAGTTGGATAGCCCATGGGATCCTGGTATTAGCTCCGCCTTCAGCAGAGATGATGCGCCTAGGTCTACTTCTTATGCCTTGATCGAGCTTCCATCTTTCACAGCCGACCCCTCACGGAGTCCGGCTCCACCCCGCTACCATGGTATCAACATAGCGTACCAGTGATACTGCTGCGACCACCACCTTGGCCCAATTGAGATGTTCCGTGAGGAGGGTTCTCACTCAATCGGGTCGAATTTCTCCCACCCCGAGGGAATTGATTAGGACATCACGCCAGTTCCCAGTTATCTTTTCATGCCTTAGCTTATTTAGAGACGTGTTTTGTTTATCTTGCTTTTAGTATCACATCGGTTATATCCGAGAAGTTTACTTTTGTAAGAGTTTATATAAAGAAGCTCAACTCAATGAATAAGTAGACAATGAATAATTAAAATTTTTTTCAGTTAAAATTCTCTTGAGAGTGTTCTTGAGTTTGGGTGCGAAGCCCGTGGTGTAAGGGGTGCGAAGCCCGCGTAAGGGATGCGAAGCCCAAAGTTATCTGGTTCTTACTCCAAACCTAATCTCTCTTTTCATTTTATTTCTTGTAAAATCCTAGTTTTTCTTTCCTTTTATTTGTATTCGAAGGTGATTGCGATCTCGTATTACATCACTCTCTCTTCAAAGAATTAGTCCTCGAGTTTCAATCTGGATATAGCTGCTTGGTAGGAACTTTTTCAGCTCGAATTATTTCTCCCCTCAAATACATCATCATATCTATTTTCTCAAGAGTTTCTCTCGTTCCTCTTGTTAGCGGTTGCCTTATACTTCTTATTAGATTTCTTCACAAAATCTATTCCCTTTAGCGTACGAGAAAATCTTGTTGAACCGTGAGCCATGATGTTATATGCAAACTCTGCTTGAGGGAAAATGTGATCCCAAAATCTTGATTTGCCTCGACGATTTTCATTAAACTCCATGTAGTGTTGCATCATCGAATCTTCAATGTAGTCATCATCTCGGATCGGTTGATAATCAATGCCAATTGGTTGGTGCTCCTCCATCACCCAGCCATATAAATACATCATGCTCCCGTAACTCATTAATTCACTTCCACGAAGATCTTTCAAAGTACGAGACGAATACGTTGCGCCACGTGCTGATAGTAGGTGATATGAACATGAAGAAATTAAAGCTTTCATCTGTAGCACTCTTCTTCCGCAAGAAAGGATCCGAAACCACGAAGAATAGATATACCATGACGCAGGATATCTTCCATGGGTGGTAATACTTCAAACAGCTTGTCATGTCCAACTTCTTTACATTTGTCCAGTGATTTATTGACCTCCTCGATAATTTAGTAGTTGGAGAAACTTCTTCAAAAGCATTGCCTTGCTCTACTTCCTTGGGCTCCACGAAGAACTTGCCTTGATTGCATACGGGTATGAAAATCGGCTTCTCTTCTTTCGGACTAGGAATATATGGCATAGGCTTCATGACTTCATCGAGAGATTGTGCTTGGCTGATAGTTGCTTGAAAGTTTGATGAATCTCTATTGGTTGACTGCTCTTCGACTGGTGGTTGCTGATGTTGCTCTGCTGTCTTTTTTAACTGATGAGACCTTATGAAAGATCGGGGTTGATTTTCCGTCTCTTCTTCCTCCAAAGCAAGACTACAGTCTTGTAAGAGTCTTTTTAATCCGGCTCTACGTTCTTATAGGTGGTTTGTCTTGGTACAAACGGATGTTTTGAAATCGATCCCACCATGTCGTTGTCCTTTCTTTAGGCCTATAAGCCACAAACTCGCATGATCTTTCATGGAAATATATTTCATGTCGAACAACTTATCAATTTCCTCGATTAAAAGCAAGGTTGACTCAACATCATGACTCTTATCAAAAGAAGGAATCCTAAGCTCATAAGAATTTGAGTATCCTCCTCCTATGTCACAGATATATTTAGGAAACCTGCTTCTCTTATTAGGGTTAGGATATCCGACTCTCCTATTAGGGTTAGGATTAGCGAACCTCCTTCACCTTCCATAATCGTCTTCAAAATCATTGAACTGATAGATGGGTGATTCCTCTTTATAGAAAAATTCAAAAAATTGAGAATGTTGTAGATAATACCTTGGTGATGGATGATATGGTGGTGGTCGATGTGGTAATAGTTGGTATGTGGTGGTTGATACGGTGGTGGTTGATATGATTGACGATCATGTCCGTTTCGGTATGTACCATTGGCCAGACTTCGATCATCAACTTGGAGAAACATCCTTTTGATGATGTTGTCCATCCTCCAGCAGTACCTATCCTCGTGGAAATGCCTTGTAATCCATCATCGTCTCCTGCTATCATCGAAAAGTTGCCGAAGCTCTGATACTAATTAACGCGAAAGCAAGGAAGACGAACGATGCCAGATAGATCTCGTTCTAGAGCCCACGAACCCTGAAGACTTTCATATAAAAGTTGTGCTCGAATCCACGAGCGATTTACTCGAATCCACGAGCAAGAGATTACTATTTGAATCTACGAGCAATTTGAAGGAAAACTCAAAGTTTATTAATTAAAATTCGATTAAAGATAAAATACAAAAGAATACAAGGGCCTTTTTAAGGCTTACAAAGAGTTCTAATCTATTTAGGAAACTTATACAAACTACAAGTCAAATAAAAGAAACATGAAACAACTTGGAATTCAAATCGAACTCGAAAATCAACTCCTGGTCAGAGTTGGATACTGCCGATACGCTTAGGCCTGTCGACAGCTGAAGGAAGCTGTTGACAGACTGTAGTGGTCTAACTCTCAGAAAAACTCCGTCGACAGCAAAAAGGACCTGCCGACAGTTGAAGTGGACTATTGATAGCTAATACCTCTGTTGCTGTTCCGCTTCCTACATCAAACTCTCCTTATTTGGCAATGCATTACCCATAGATTCTTCAAGAATTTCTCTAGGCTCTTTCTTGATACAACTAGACATAGTTTCACATGATGTTAGTTTCTTGATCTACATTCCAACTGCTTTCTTCCATCATTCTTTCCTTAAAATACACCACATTCTGACATTTTAAGTTTCCTAATCAAGTTATTGGTCTCCTATTTGCTTTAGTTCTTGTCTCTCTTTCTTACTGCAAATGTCTAAATTCTAGTACCATCAACCAATGTTGTGTGGACAAGCATTCTCTGGTATAACTTTTGTAATCTTTACACTCTAATCTATCTATTCTTCTAGTAAAAAAAAGTCTATTTGACTATTATTTGATCCAATCTCAAAATTGTATATGAAGGGATTCGAACCCATGTCACCATTCTCAGTTCTCAATACTTACAATAAGCTACCACAATCCCTCAACATTTGCTATCTTTAGATCCCTGGCGTAAGAACTGCTGAAGGCTATATCTTTTCCATTATTTTTCTCTTCCTTGGCATGGTCACATGCTCGTTACTCTCCCTTCTTGAGGTCTGCCCCTCATCTCCCACAAAATCAAGAGCTTCGAGTGGGCTTGCCTCCACACTTGCATTTCACCTCTAACCACAACTCATCTGCTGATTCTTCAACATTAGTCAGTTTGGACCTCCACTTAGTTTCGCTAAGCTTCATCCTCGCCATGTATATATCACCCATGTTACTAATAGTCACCCTCTTAAGGCTCACTTTTGCTATGGCTCTGGTAGGTTCCCTTAACCAAGCCACTACCGTGAGTCGCCGACTCATGCTTCAACATGAACACGGTAGATTGCATTCTCCTCCCACTAGCGAGCTCTGGGTTTCATGTTCTATTTCACTCTTAGTGGGTTTCGCCCCTCAACCCCCACTAGTGGGCTTTTGCATAAATCACTATTTCTGCCCACGAGAGAGCAAGAAGGCTCACTCCTACATGGTGGCAGAATACATAGGGTCGTGGATGCCAATGGGAGAATGGTGTCTTCATGAGTCTTTCTCACTCTATCCCCTAAGTACATCACATGTCACTTCTCTCATGAATTTGCTCCTTTCTTATTGAACGGTTTACTGGCATTTTACTTGATATTGGTGTAGAATTTTTTCATGCAACATCATTTTGACAAATTTGATGTGATTCAATTATCTTTTCCCATTTTTTAAAAGTAAAAGTGACAAGAGAAGAGCTTTCTTCTTGTCTTCTTACAATCTCTCTCCTGGATCCATCCCTCATCATTTCTCTCATGAATTTATTCATGTTTCTCCAATGATTTACTGGGATCTTACTAATATTGGTGTAGGTCTTCTTTTGTCTACATTATCATGTTTACACATCTTGATGTGCTACATTGTATTCTTTACAGCCCCCCTCTCTTACACACACACATCAAACATTAGACTCACTTTAACAACCAGCAACTCCAGCGTTTGGCTAGTAAATTGTCACACCCCGCTTCTCAAAATACGCGAAAACGGAGTCGCGACGAAGGTCGGCGACGTATATACGTGAGGAAAATACCTCACACATATACGCTAAGCATAAAAGTAACCTAAACAAACTATAAAATCTACCATGATAAATCAATATCACTGCAATATGATATATAAATATCTAACACAATAATATCAGATATATAAAGGAAAGAAATGACAACTGAATGCGATAAAGATGGAATCAGGAAATAAAATGAATAAAAGAGAAAGAATATATATAATAAAGAAAAGAGAGACTCCAGCTCCTCGTAATGCGTACGATCACACGAACACCTAAACAATATAAGGAGATGACCAACCCTGGACGTGCGAATCCAGGGTCGTAAGAAGCGACCTAATGAGTGTTTGTAAAGGAAAAAGTGTTCGTGCATAACAACAATATGAACATATAAAAATATGATAAACTGCAAACAGAAGATACCTAAATAACATGTTAAACAAATAACTGAAGTATAACTGAATAACTACAAGTATGTAGAGAAAATGCAACTATTACAACTGTAAAAACAACCAATGTCAAGATGTGTAACCTAGCATATGTCACTTGTCTGGTATATAATCTGGTCATGTTTACATTCATACGTCATAAGGCAGGTATCAATTCAGAGCATAACACTATAACTGAAAAATTTAAAGGGGCTACATTTTAAGCTACTCAATAATAATCAGTACCGTTTGATATTTCAATCGCCTCCCTACAACACCTCACATCACGATAGTCCATACTAGAGTTCGCACTCTGGCAGAACTTACTCGGGCCTGATATGTGAGTACCAAGACCCGAACAAAAGAGAGACCAAATATCACACGTTCCTAATATTATTACTATTTGGTTGTTACGTTCTTATGCTATTCTTGTCCCTTTCCCACCGGCATCCCACAACACCGGCAGTTCACGCTGGAGGCCGCACTTCCAGTAGAATTCATCCGAACTCCGATATGCAGGTGCTATTATTCGAATAGGGGAGAGACCAAATAACATATGCTCTTAGTGTTATTATCATATAGGTATGTGTGTTTAATATGCACTGATAATGCTTATCACGCTAACACCAGGCGGTACAGGCAGGAGGTAGCCTTACAGATTCAAGATTTGGCCCTTACAGATTAAAGAGGTGGCCCCCACCATGTGTGTGGTGTGACACTTTGCTCCATGTGACACTTTGCTATGAGGGAAATGGATTCTAGAGGTGGCCCCCACGGATTCAAGAGGTGCCCCACCATGTGTATGGTGTGGCACTTTGCTCCGTGTGGCACTTAGTTCTATTCAGGATCCGTCAGAGGCTAGCACGATTATGAGATACATTCTCGTCATCCTGACACCAGGCGGCATGCTCCGCCGGACACCGGTATGACTGTACTATTAAAAGAGTAACAGTGTAGGGAACATGAGTACAGGGGATACAAGAGTTCAGGGGTACAGAAGTTCAGGAGTACAGGAGTACCAGATATCTGGTAGCAGTATAATAATCATGCCAAGGTCCCCATAAAAGTGATAATCATGAATATGCAATGTAATACAGGTAACAGATGTAATATTATCCAGTCAGGTGTCACAACATAAGGTATACCTCCACTAATCCTGAATCAATATTGGTACAGGAAATGACGCTAATAAATATTCAGATCAGTAAAATATATATGGTGAATGTTCACTGACGTCTCATGAAACGATACAGGTAATCACATTTGTTTGATACATCAGATAGTGACATGAAATGATAAAAGTAAAATACAAATACATGTAAACAACGGTGAATAAGAAATTTAGACAAAAGCAAACACTCACATCAAAATTAAATAATACTAAAATACTCAATGAGAAAACAAAGAACACTTACGATAAAATTAAATAAAATTAAATAAAGAAGTGAAACACTCACAAAATAGAATTATAGAAGGAAAAGAAAACACTCACAACAAAATTAAATAATACTAAAATACTCAATGAGAAAACAAAGAACACTTACTAATAAAATTAAATAATACTAAAATACTCAATTAGAATACAAAGAACACTCACTAATAAAATTAAATAATACTAAAATACTCAATGAGAAAACAAAGAACACTCACTAATAAAATTAAATAAAGAAATGAAACACACAAAATAGAATTATAGAAGGAAAAAAAACACTCACCTGAACTCGATCCCGAGTCCAGAGCACCAAAATCATAAGGCCCCGATAAATCTACATAAATTATTTCAATAGTAATTCTTAGAATCCTTTATTTTATTTATTTTATTTTTTTATCTTGATTAATTAGCTTAAGGTTGGGAATATGATCTTTTGGATTACATGAAATTAATAGGATTAATTTGACCAATTTCAAATTTTCTTTTATTGGGTTTTTAAAGACTTCTAAAATTAAATTTCTTAACGGGTTTGGAATTTTTTTAATAAGGAAACTAAGTTTAAAGGGGGTAATCTGATTTAATTTATATTGCTATTCCTTTAAAAAATTTATCATAGAAAGTAGAATTATTGTAGATTATTATTTATATTTTTCTCCATTTTTTGATATTTTTAACTAATTATTTTTAATATGAAATTATTCTTTCTTTCTTCTTCTTTCTTTTCTTTTCTTTTTTTTTCTTACACACAGGTCTAAAGACCCAGCCCTAGACCAGGCCTGGCCCGAAATTTCTTGTTTCCTTTTTTTTTATTTTAATAGGGCCATTGGGCCCTGCTGTGGCCCAGGCGGCTTGCCTGGGTCAGGCTTGGCCGCGCCTGGGCCCAGCTGGACTGCACAGACCAACCCGGTCTGTGCAGTAGGCCGAGCTGCTCTCGGCCTGGCCGAGAGCAGCGGCAACTATTTTTTTTAACAAAACTTGGGTGTAAAATTTCAGGAAAAAATATGTAAACTAAGATGTGGTTTGTCATATTCTCATGTATATTTTAGTTGGATTTTTAGATTAGATTTTTTATGTATAAATTTATTCATAGAGATCATGGTAGAGACATAATTTTAATAAACTTATTTATATCAAATAAATTTTGAGAAAATAATTACTTACTTGGATTTTGATTTGCTCAAATCAAGCTTTGTGGAGTATTAAAACAATGATCATACAAAAATTTTATTAGATAAGTTTTTTTTGGAACCAATAATTATATTGCGGTGAGTTTTAGCAGATTGCTGAAATTAATAATTTATTTTTGTGGTTCTGATATAATTTATTATTATTATTTTACAATTTCAATTTTTCTAAATTGTAGAAATTTTTTGAAAAGGGTGTATAAATTTAGATATGTATTACCACATGCATTATTTTTGTTGAATTTTTGAATTGAGTTTTGATGTATTGATAGATTAGCCTATGTGTCTAATTTAGATCGTTGGAATTAAGTTTTAAAAATTTTCTTTTTGAAATAAAAATTTTAATATGCAATTTATTAGATCCAAACCAATTTTTTTTAATATTCCAGGTGGGGTAATAATTTCTAACTTTTATATATTTTATATAAATAAAGGTGATATTTTAATGAAAGAAAGTGATCCATGGAAAGAGTTAAACATTATAAATTATTTACATTCTAGTTAATTTTTTTCTTTTCTTTTTTTGGAAACCTTAAAAGTTCTGAAAAAATATGTAAATCTAAATTATGAGTTGGTATACTTTCACATGAATTTTAGTTGGATTTTAGATTGGGTTTTGAGTTAATGGGTAAGAATCTCAATGGTAATGGGTTATGGGTTATATTGGGTTTTAGTTAAAAGAAATAGGTAATATGAAGAATAAGAAAATAGGGAGTGGGCTGCGGGCTTAGTTCTTTTGGGCTTAAAGAAAAATAGAAAAAAGATGAAAATAAGGAAGTGGGCTTGGCTCATGTGGGCTTAGCATAAAAAGAAAAATAAAATAAAATGAAAAGGAGAATGGGCTGAGCTCATTGGGCTTGAAATGAAAATAATAATACTACCCATAGTGATTAACAATATCATAATAATCATTCATTAACAATAATAATAGTTACAATAATAATAACAACAATAGTAATAGTTGAAATCAAGAACAACTACCCATTAATAATAATTTAAAATAACTAAATATAAGCAATAAGAGTCTACAAGTCATAAATAATAATAATACTAATAATGATACTAAATCAAGTTAATTAATAATGATAAGATAATAGGTAGAATTTAGGTAAATATTTAAAAATAATCATATGGTATTATTAAATAGGGGATATTACATAAATGATAAGTACCTACCTGCCCATGCTTACATTAATACACACGTGAAAAAGTATGGATGCGACAGAAATAGATCGGCACTTACAGAACTTTAGTCTTGCGGCTTTGGTTTGTGTATAATTACTGCTTGTTTGAACCGGTAGCTGTTTCTTTATGGAAGATTCTTTCGTTACTTATTTGTATATATGTCAATCTGGAGAGGTTTATTCAACAACATTTGTTTAAATTTGGTTGTTGCTAAATGCTTCTCATTAAACTTTTGTTGATGTATGCTTTAATACTCATTTACTTTCATGTCGTATTTTGTACTCTTATAATTAGCCAACTCTTTTTTACCCTAGATTCAAGTTGATATTGGGAACATTGAAGGAGACATTGCTTTTCGATCAGCAGCCTCGCAATATGGGTTTTCTGGATATCAAGAAGTTTACAAGGTTTGTCCTTTGGCATATGACCAGCAAGATATATATATATATATATATATATATATATATATATATATATATATATATATATATATATATATATATATATATATATATATATATATATATATATATATATATATTTTAAAGAATACCAACCAAGATATTCTTGTTGGTCTTTTTGAAATTCGTTTTTGCCCGTGTGAACAGTTACTTATTTTATCTACACAGTCTCCTTTGCCGATGATTCCCAACTTTTCATAACATTCCTTGTTTTCTTTCACTTTTCTTTTGTGCTATGTTCTCCCTGATTATAGTGATAGTATTACACCTCATCTAAAACATTTGCATATAAAAGTAGAAACTTGTCTCTAACTTTTGTTGGTTTATTTGACTTTGATGGCAATTTTTTGTTGTTAGACAGATGCATTTTCGAATGGTACATATATCTAATGACTGCATTCTGTTTATGTCCACCAGTTACTGCTTATGTTTCCTATCCATTTTCGAGAGAGACTAATTTTGACAACCATCAATTATTTATCTAGAAGTAAATAGATATCTATGAGACACATAACAGGAAGGGAAATATATGGAAAGAGGAAGATTAAGGGGTAAAGATGGGAAGAATCATATAACTAAGAAGAACCAATCAATCAAAAAAAAAAAAAAAAAAACAACAATAGCAATCATTAATCATTTTCTTTCACAAGCAGAATGTCTTTAGTAAGATATATATCCTAATTATGATGCGACATATACGTAGGTAAAGCTAGTAAATGGATAAAGTTCCAATTTCGAACTCTTGTACAACTGTAATAAAGAGAAAGTTCCAACTAAACTACAACTCCAATAAAGATGGAGTCCAAAACAAGCACATATGCCTATCTAAATAAAAGATAAATTCTAAAGTGTTATAGCATATATCTGATGCCTATAGCAAAATCTGAAATGTCTAAAAGGATTCTCATCACTATGCGAGGCTTGTGAAATTGAAATCTCTAAAAGGATTCTAAAAGGAATAGCTGCTGTAGTTCAACGGGAATAAGTATCATCAGCACAAATTTGGGTGCAGTTTTTTGATAAACCTTAATGTAGATTCAAGCATTTGTGGCTGTTAGCTCAGATGTGGTGCTCCTTTTCAAGCTCTGTATCTGTGATGAACCTTAAAAGACATCCCTTCTTTGCAAGTTACTTTCTCCTATGTTCCTCATGCAACTATAAACAGTAATACAGATTTCTTTGGCCCATCAAATCTCCTCTTCATGTCAGCATATAGAGGTGGAGCATAGTTTATATTGAACAATTATTCCAGAAAAGTCAAAAAGGCATCACCAAAATTTGGTACTACGTAAATTGTTGGTAGCTTTCTTCTACTTTCATTGGCAAGGACCCTATTGGTAGATTGTAAGTTTTGCTCTCATTTGTCATGGTTGTTTTCAGAAGTTCCTCAGAGAAGCAAATCATAGTCACAAAAAATTTATTCCTTGACTTTATCATGATTAACAAATTCTAGGTCATACATTTTCTCTATTTCTTCTTTATTTTTTTTCTTGTATTGGTGAATTCCTGTGTTATATTCTCTTCATGTGAAACTGCTCTATCTATCTTTCTTTTTTATTAGTCTAAGAATGTTTTAGAGTTTAGATGGTGTTGATAGTATACGAATTGTTCTAGAGTTTGTTTTACCATTTATGCAAAAATATTAAATAAATTTAAATAATATAAGGTAAGGATATATCAGGATTTAAGGCGAGTTGTGCTTGAGATTTTACAAACTTGGTAAAACAATATATTGGATCATCTAAACTATTACAATAACCTAAGATTTACCATTTCATAAAACTTAAGCTGATGTTTCTTTTTAGATTGAATTATCTAAAACTAGATAGAACAAGATATTGTTATTTCATTTGCAGAAAACATATTGTTAATTTAAATGTTCTTGCCCATCATCATATGATCATCATGAAAATATATCTAGTCTACATGAACTAATAGAATCCACTTTTGGTTTTCCCATAAATTATCTAAGGTTCTGAAATTGTCACCTGAATTCAATCTAATCCCTACCTTTATTCATTTTGTTCTTCTTTTCTTTGCTTCCTTTTCCTTTCTTCTTTTAATCTTTTTCATTCAGTGGGTTACACTCTCTCCCTTTACATACTACCACTTCCACACCCCTCATTTAATAAAAGCTCATGTTGAAGCAGCTATTCACTAATTAACTTTAGCTTCTTTATAGATTCATTAAGCTGGTAACAATCAAGCTTTACTTAGTATATTACTAGCTTAAAATATTCAGATACTCGGGTTATTAGTAATAGAAAAATGTGGGTGTTATAGTTGTAACTATCACTTTCTATGCGACACTAGTTTTTCTACTGGGTTTTGAGTCAATTCTAGATGTGAGTTGGCCATTAAAGTAAGAATCATCGTAGATGACTATAAGGCCTGTGGCATATATAATCTGCAGAACATGTTGGTCCTCGTTCATCTTTCGTCCGTAATCGTACTAGAAATAATCTTCAGAAGAATTGATTTGGACTCAATCATGTCAAGCTACAAGTCAATCGCCCACAAATCAAAAACAAAAATTAGGATCTCCCCTCCTCTCACAACCCAAAGAATAAACTCCCCCAATTAGACCCTTGATCCTCCCTAGGGATCTAGTATCATACAACAACATCCTCCCCTATGATCTAACAAAAAACATGATCAAACTCAACTATAAAAGCTATAAAAGAAAATTTCAAGGCATCAAAATTGTTTTATTCTATTCTTTTTTTTAATAAAAAGTTCTGAAAGTAAGCAAGAGAAGAAAAGAAAATTAAAAAGATTTACAATGTAAAAGAAGTAAAGAAGAGAGCGAAGAAGAACATAGCGAGGAGAAAAAGAAGTAGAAGATGTAAAAGGAGAAGAAGAAATAGTGGTGTTTAGGTGACCAAGCTGATTTCAGCGTTTAGAATTATGGATCATGGCTCTAATAACATGTAAATGTAGTATTAATGTTTAGATAGAAAGAGAAGAGAATAGAGATTTGCATCTCCCCTCACATGTATGTGTAAAAGAGAAACATAGTAATTTGTACAGGTATACCCTTGTACTACGTACAACTCCTATTCCTAATACTGAGACAACTCGATAGAGGTCACAACAATAATGGGGAAGAGTTTTTTTTTTTTTTTTTAAAGAATATAGGATGGAAGAGTTTTTTTTTTTTTTAAAGAATATAGGATGGAGCTAATGCTCCAGCCATAGCAGAGTGTGTGTGTGTGTGTGTGTGTGTGTGTGTGTGTGTGTGTGTGTGTGTGTGTGTGAATTCTGAAATCAAGAGATCAGAAAGTTTGAAACAAAACATTCATCAATAGACTGTGTGTGTGTGTGTGTGTGTGTGTGTGTGTGTGAATTCTGAAATCCAGTGATCAGAAAGTTTGAAACAAAACATTCGTCAATAGACGAGGCTAAAATACTAACACAAAAGCTTAGCTAAGACAAAATCAGCCGTGTCTATAGAGATGCGAACTACAAGATACAAACAAGATACAAAGTAAGCCAACTAAAAAGCCTGAACCTCATCTACTGGCTGCACTCCAGAAAAAGCACCCATAGCTAGATGATCACCAGCAGCAACAGTGAACTACCAACAGCAGCTTGATCTGCCAGCACACCAGAAACATGACCATCCACCTGGACTCTAGAAAATGCGGCCAAAGCACCAGCAGAAAAGGAGATATCTCAAGATCAAGATATGATGCAGGGCCAATAGGAGCAGAACTAGCAGCAGAACGGATATTTTGCGTGCATAAGTGATGATAGAGGAATCAACTTTCCTTTTCAAAGGAAGAGCAAGATTATCTGCCCAAAAATAAACAAAGTGAGGAATAAAATGAAGCAGAGTAATCATAGAAACTGCAGTATAGTTAAAATTCTATTATTCTCTCTCGCCACAAAATCTGAACAGTGGTCATCATAAACATATCCCAAAGCATGCGACACCTCCTTCTCACCCAGTTATTTCTCCAACCGGTCCACCATGATTTAAGAGATTTTGGTCAACCTATAACAGAAGCAATCTTGACCAAAATCCCATATAAATTTGATAGTAGGACAATTAACAAAAAGGTGTGGAGAAGTTTCAATATGTCTATTGCAAAAAACACAATTAGCCTAACTCTAATATTCTTTTTCTCTAAGTTATCAACAATTAATAATTTATTTTGAACAACCCAAACTAAAATCCTAACTTTCAAAGGAGTTATATTCTGCTAAATAACGTTATACTGAGAAACTTTTATACCACCAGCATTAAGGAATCTATAAAAAGGACTGAAAACTTACCACCAGAAGCCCATCTACAAGAAATGGTATCCCTATGAGACCACTGGTATGTATTCACAAAACATATTAAGATCAACAAAAGTGGGAATAAGGGACATTTCAATAGCTCTATTAAATGAATGTCATTCCCTTACTCCTCCAATGATAGAATATTGAGAGAAAACAAAAGCTTCCTTATCTCTAGCAAGGGCAGAAAGAGTCGGGTAAGCATAGGCTAATGATATGCCACCAATTAAAATATCTAACCAAAATCTTACTCTTTTACAATCCTCCACAATTAAAAAATGATTCCACGTTCAAAACTCTTTCTGCACTTCCAAACCCCTTTCCAAAAATTGAAGATCCAATAATAGGCCCACCATCTAATGTCTCCAACTTTCTTCTTTTAAAAGGTCTAGCTTAAGGATATTAACCCAATCAGAATCAAAATCATTAAGTGGTTCCAAAGCCACTTACTTAATAAAGCAACATTATGATCTCTAATATTCTCAACATTCAAGCCACCTTGATCTTTAGATTTACACACATTATGCCAATTTCCCAAACGCTTAACACTACTAATAGCAGAGGAACTAGTCTAGAAAAAAGCCCTCCTAAGCTTATCACTTCGGGCTGTTTGGTTGTCGTAAGTTGCTGTAAGTTGTAAGTGGTAAACTTCTTTACAGTTGTGAGTTACATGCAAGTAAGTTTTACGGTGTTTGGTTGGTAATGTAAACTTGTAAGTGAGAATGTATTGTGTTTTATTGTGTTTGGTTGTCGTAAAAATATTAAATGAATAAAATTTTTATTTAATAATTATATTTAATCTAATAATTAAAAAATTCTCATATTTTAAAAAGATTAATCTAATAAAAAATTAATCTGATTACAATTAACTGTCTACAATACAATTTGCATGACCATAGAATTAACTGTTTGTACTGCAAGTGGACTGTAAGTGAGATTTGCATGACTACAAAATTAATTTTTTTGTTACACGTGGATCGTAAGTTAGATGCAAGTGCATTTTACGACTTACGACCCAAACAAAATACCGTAAATGGTAAGTCGCAATTGCCATTTGTGACTTATGAACTTTTCAGTGAAACAAACACGCCCTTCTTTTAATCACCCAACATGCAAATAATAAAAAGATATGATATAAGAAGGAATAACAGTAAGCACAAAATTAACAATAGTAAATCTTCATCCCTGAATAAACCAGAACTCTCTAGATAGAAAGCTTCTTCTCAATTTTATCAATAATAGGTTGCCAATCTACCTTAAGGACCAGGCCTAATAGGTATACCTAGATAAGAAATAGGGAATGGACCTGTTTTACAATTAAACATAGCAGCCACCTCATATTGTTGTCTATAACTATTTTTTAAACAAATAACCAGGATTTGTGAAAGTTTATACTCATACCAGACATGTTTTCAAACAAATAAATATGAAGCTTTAGGTTTCTAAGTTTAACCTTGTCTGTGACAGAAAATAATGGTGTCATCAGCAAATTGAAGATTAATAAAATTATAATAATTGATGCTAAGGGAAACAATTCTTATTAGATAATAAAATTAGGAATTAGCTGTTATTTAATTAAAATTACCATTACAAGAAATTAATAGCTATACCTATTCTCTTCTTTCTCTTGTATGCAACATTAATTGCTTCTTCAATTTTTAAATACTCATGTTTATCTATCCAAATGTTATCTTATGATAGGCAAGATCTTTTCGTTGTAATCTACTCATGACAGGCAAGATATTTTCATTGTAATCTACTCATAATCTGATTCCATATCCGATAGAGAAGTCAGATCATATCTCTCCTCCCTCTTTCTTGCCTTACACCTATTATAAGTTGTACTTAAGAAAACTAAAGTTTCAATTCGAGAGGGTCTCTAAGGCTCTCTAAAGCTTGGTGAGAGTCATGTGAGGCATGACAACAATCTGTGAAGCATGATTGTTGGCGGAGGTCGGTGAAACTCAGGGCTTCAATTTCTTTCCTTCGTTTTCTTTAAAAAAAATCACCTCCAATTGTAGGTTGTACTTAATAAAACCTGATGCATCGATTGGAGTGGGTCTCTCAGGTTCTCTGAAGCTCAGAGAGGTTCAAGCAAGGCCAGCGAGGCTCGACACTGATCTACGAAGCCCCATTGTTTGCAAGGTCAAAGAAGCTCAACAGAAGCCTAGTAAGGATCCTTGTGGTTCTATGATGCTTGAAAATGCTTGGCGAAGTGTTGTCGAAGCTTGGAAAAGCTTCTTGTGGCCGGATTTGATGGGATTGAAAATGATGGAAGGAGAAGAGGGTTGGCAGAGGTTAGATAGATTGCAAAATATCTAAACAATTGGGTCTTCACACTTTATATCCATATAATTGAGCAAATATTTAACCTGAAACCCAAAATAGACCACTACAGTTTGAAAATAAAGTATTGCTAAAGTCTCGACTGATGTGATTTTCATATCCTATCATATGATGCATGTGAATCATACGATAGTTTACCTTTGCGCGAGACAACCCACCAACTTGTATAATTTTGGGCATAATCATATCGTATTGTATGAAATTGACAATTATGGCTATTGCTTACAACATACATGTGGTTGTGTAACTTTATATTTTCTAATTAGTAGTCTTTCACCTATTCTGAATTTTGATGAGGACATCGAAGCACACGTGCGTTCCAAGCGTAAGTATCGACACATATAACAAGGTATTTTGTTAATTTGTTGAGACTAGAATTGTCCAACTACACTTGCAATTTATGGTAAAAACCCATGAGCTAATGTTAGAATTTTAGATTATTTCCTACCTACATCGTAATTTTGGTGAAGCATAGTGAGTTTGAGTTTATCACTGATTTCTTACATCACACGACACACGTTTACATTATTTGGTATCAAAGCACGGTTATAGTAGGATTTGCATCACTTAGACATTTTTGCTTTCTTCCATTTAGGATTTAGATCTATTTCAAAAAAAAATTCACCCTACTCTAGATTTGCATCCTCTCATCCATTTAGGTCTTGTCTAGTGCGTGTCAACCTGTAGAGGTAGACCCTATATGTTAATAAAGTCAAACACCCCTATGAATCCCCAACAAGTTGTTGTTGCTGATGTTTGTAGGTTGGCTCGTGCAAGACCAGACAATCGTACGGGACAGGCGCACATGGGCATGGCTCGCGGGCAGGATTAGGGCCCACAGACTATGGCTTGAGCACACGCATGTGGGCCTGGGCAAGTGACTGTAACCTGGCCGTGGGTGCTTGGACATGAACATGATCGGCCGACAAGCTGGCGGTAGAGGGGAAACGACAACAGTAGCAGTCGGAGAAGCAGGGATGGTGGCTGTTGGTCTGCGCAGACTGGAAATAACAGTCCTGGACGGCGGGTGGGGCTGCTACTCGGGTGGCAGCACTCCAACATGGATGATGGCATGAAGGCGAGGGCGAAGAGGCTGGTGGTGATGGTAACGACAGAGGAGATTGAAGAAGCCGATGAGGTCATGGTGGTGTTGTTGTTGTCGCTCTGTGCGTGATGACGAGGATGTGATGCCAAAGTAGAGAGGGAATTAGGGAGGTCGTGGGCGGTGGTTGATGGCAGTGGGGTGAGGAGAAGAGCGGTGCAGAGGTTGGGTTTGCGGGAAGACAGAGAAGAGACTAGGGTTGTGGGAGAGAGAGGGAGAGTATGTGGTGCTGGTGACTAGGTTTTCAATTTGAGCACAAAAGGAAAAAGATCAAGTTACTCTCCTGTCCACCTAAGACTGAACAAGCGAAACAAAAGCCTGTCGCAGCGAAGAAAACCAACAATGTCAGGTTGATTTGTGCTGAGGCTTTCAGTCAAGATGTAGAGAAATGAGCTCCCTTCGTGATTCTCACAACTAGGAAAGTTAACAAGAAGCCCAATAATCTGATTCCTCTGAAATACCTTGTGATTACGAGTTTGTTGACATCTTCCCGACGACCTCCCAGATAAACTGCCACCGATGCGTGATATCCAACACGCCATTAATTTAGTCCCAGAAGCAAGTCTTCTCAACTAGCCACATTATAGGATTAACCCTACCGAGCATTTTGAACTCAAGAGGCATGTTGATGATTTGTTGAGAGAGGGCTTTATTCAAGAGAGTATGAGCCCTTACGCGGTTCCCGCTTTGCTGACGTCGAAGAAAGATGAATCTTGGCGTATGTGCATGGATATTCGTGCTGTCAACAAAATAACATTTAAGTACTGTTGTCTCATCCGAGTTTGGACGATATGCTGGATAGGATGTTTGGTGTCACTATTTTTAAAGATCGATCTAAAAAGTGATTATCACCAAATTCGCATTCGTCCTGAAAATGAGTGGAAGACGCGCAAAATGAAGAACGGGTTATATGAGTGGATGGTCATGCCTTTGGGCTGACCAATGCTCAGAGTACTTTCATGCGAGTAATGACGCAAGTACTACGTTCTTTTACGAGCAAATTCTTGATAGTTTACTTTGACGACATCTTAATCTATAGTAAATCTCGTGAGCAATATTTAGACCACCTACCTCAAGTCTGCTCTGTGTTGGAAAAGGAAGAATTGTATGCCAATCCAAATAAGTGCACCTTTCTCTCTACACAAGTTCAATTCTTAAGATTTGTAGTCTCTACTGATAGAGTTTCTGCGGATCTCAGAAAAGTTAGAGCCATCAAGGAAAGTCTTGAGCCCAAGATCATCCCGTGATGTTAGCAGTTTTCACGGGCTCGTGACTTTTTATCATCGGTTTATGAAAGGGGTTAATACTGTCATGGCCTTAATTACCGACTGTCTGAAGAAGGGTGAATTTACTTCATCTGGCGTTGTGTCGAAAGTATTTATTAAGATCAAGAAGAGAATAGTTAGTGCTCCTATATGCATTTCTCCGATTTTTTCAGTCTTCGAAGTGATATGTGAGACATCAAAAATTGATATAAATGGACTCCTCGCTCAAGAAGGTCATCCAGTTGCTTACTTCAGTGAGAAGCTGAATGATGTTAGACTACAATGTCCACCTATGACAGGAGTTCTATGCGGTGATTCAAGCGCTTCACTATTGGCGACATTATCTATTGCCGCAGGAGTTTGTCCTTTACTCCGACCATGAGGCCCTGAAGTATATCTACTCCCAAAAGAAGCTGAACACACAACATCGGCGATGGATTGAATTCTTACAAGATTACACATTCACCCTACGTCGCAAAGCGGGAGTAGAAAACAAAGCCGTTGACGCCCTCAGTCACCGTATGTTTATTCTGACCAAAATGTCCACAATGGTAAATGACTTTGAGAAATTGGAGACGAAGTACGTGTCGTGTCCCAATTTTTGCAACATATACACAACACTGAAAGATGGATCAACTCGAGAATTGGATGGATGTACCTTACATGAAGAGTATCTATTTATAGGCCGAAAGCTATGCATTCCAAGAACCTCCTTTAAAGAATTTCTTATCTTGGAATTGCATGTTGGTGGTCTAGCTGGGAATTTCGGGAATGAGAAAATCATAGAAGCCGTTGAATATCGATTCTATTGACCAAGTTTGAAACGAGATGTTGCCAAGCATGTTGAGATGCGTTCACACTTGCCAACTAGCCAAGCAGGAAAACCAGAGCGCCGGTGTGTACACCCCACTACCAGTCCAAACTGTCCATGACAGGATGTATGAATTTCGTGTTAGGTCTCCTGAAAACTCTTAGGAAATACAATTTAGTACTAGTCGTTGTGGATCTTTTTTCTAAAATGGCCCATTTCCTGCTTTGCTCTCGAACATCTGACGCCTCCAGAGTAGCCAATATTTTTTTCGATGGTGTCGTCAAACTGCACGATTTGCCTAAGACTATTGTATCTGATAGAGATACTTAAGTTCACTAGTTATTTCTGGAAGACCCTTGACACATGTTAGGCACAAAGCTTAAGTTCTCACCACTGTTTTTCACACTCAGACTGACAGTTAAACTAAAGTTGTCAATAAAATTCTAGGGAATCTTTCCCGTACCCTTATAGGTAAACAGTTGGGAGTTGAGATATGAAGTTGTCTATTATCGAGTTCGCCTATCTGTCAATAGAACAACAAGAGTCTACATGAGATATTGTATGGTTTTAGGCTTAGACAACCCGTTGATCTCATTTCTATGGCTGAAACACTATAGGGTTTCTGAGTCTTGCATCCTCTTTTGCCACACATATGAGTTGCACAAAAAAATTAGTGATAGGATCGAACAAAGCAACCTTAAATATAAATTAAGAGTTAATGTCAGGGAGAAATTTAAAGCTTTTAACGTTGGCAATTTTGTGATGGTTCGGATTCGTCTGAAACGATTTCCCCCGAGAACTGTTAAAAAGTTACGTGTCTATGGTGTTGGACCTTTTAAAATCTTGAATAAAATAAATAATAATGCATATGTTATAGATCTCTCTGAAGATTTTAGAATTTGTTCTACTTTTAATATTGAGAATTTAGTGAATTATAATGGTCTTGATTTTAACCCTAGTAACCTACTGGTTGATGAGCCTTCCTCTGAGCTATTTTCTGAGAGGCCCTCACTCCCCCACTCTCAAATAATCATTGAAATACAGTAGAGAAAATTGATAAGATTTTAGATGTTGAAATTACCTCTAATAGAGATGGAGGAACTCGACGATATCTGATTTGTTAGAAAAATAATCACCTGCCGAGGATACATGAATGGATCACACTGATTTGCAGCTGGTAGATCCGGATGTATTGGAGCATTATGAGAGTTTTTCTACACCTCACTTGATATGGTCGAGTTCTCTCCCACCTGGGGAGAATGATGAGGACATTGAAGTACTTGCGCGCCCGAAGCATAAGCGTCGGCACGTAAAACTGGTATTTTGTTGATTTGTTGATGCTAAAATTGTCCAACTACACTTACAATTAATTGTTAAAATTTATCAGCTAATGTTAGAGTTTTAGATATTTCCTACCTAGATCGTAATTTTGGTGAAGCGTAGCGAGTTCGAGTTTATCACTGATTCCTTACATCCAGTGTTTTAAATATCGGATATCAGGGAAATGTCAGATGTCATAATCTGATGTCGGATTTAGATTTCGGAGATATTTCGGGGCCATATTAGTAAATTTCAGACGTCATGACAGATAACAAATATATATTCTAGATGTCTTAAATAATGTAATTTTAAAATTCTTATCAAGGTAATACATGCACAAGTTATGCAAAACTACATAAATAGTTTAGGATATGCATACTTAACTTAAATATTTTGCATATATCATTAATCCATTGTTAAAATTTCTCAATTGCTCCAAATTTCAAGACCAATCAACATACTGGGTTTTTTCTCGAAATGTCGGCCGACATTTTACCGAAATGTCGGACGATCCAAAATGTCGGCCGACATTTTTCAAAACGCCATTTCAAATGCGGATGGGGATGTCGTGGCGGTGAGGGCTTGAAAACGAAATGTCTGCCGACATTTCGAAAATATCGGCCGACATTTAAAACACTGCTTACACACACAGGACAGATGTTCCACATCAATTTTCCTATTGTAGTATGCATGGATTTAGGTTTGGGAATCTGTTTTGTTTGGTTCCCGATGTAGCTGTATGATCTTGCTCCTTTCTCTAGACTTTCGTCCCAATTTAGGAAAGGTCGTTTGGGATTATGGTAAGCCCTCCTTTTCATAGTTCTCTTGGAAAGGAATTTCATACTTATTAAGAGAGGATAGACGTCACGTTGATAACGAATCTTAAAACTTCAACAATCTTTCAGGGAGCCTTGTTCCATAGCTTCCCACAATTTGATGGAATAATGCTTGCATGAGGATGATTATTATGTGTAAATTAGGTGCTGCATATGGTCTCAACAAGTTGACTCTGAGTAAACATCGTTAAAGATGTAGAAGCTTATGAAATAATATCTGATGTTCCCATCAAGGTCTTTTGAGTTGAAGTATTCTGGCGTCCAAAAGAAAATTAGTAATGCATAGATCTGTCTTTGACGTGTATTTAATTTATAGTCAAGCTGAAATACGGGTTGCATTATGTTCTTATCCACTTTCAACTTAACATCTTAGAGGAATTTTGAAAGGTTTTTCTGCAATATTATTCTAGGACAGTGAAGCTGCTTTTGCTGGAATTGAAGAGAGGGAAGTGGAAGTTAACGTGTCATCTTTTGAGATTCTCACAATCTACAGGTATGTTTTCTGTGTGAATTTCTATTTTGAAATTCTTGTTGTTAGATTCACTGGATACTGTTTTAAGTGATTGCCTGATCATAAGTATCGGACTTTATCATATTCCCATCTGTCTTTACCTTTCTTTTCTAAATCTACTTCAGTTTTATCCTACATTTCTATATTCTAATATAAATTTACACTTTTCATCTGAAAGATGTGCATACTAACTCACGGCTACTTTACAACAAAGCATTTTTCTTATTTTATAATTATATGCTTGTAGGTTAAGGATTCATTATCATTAGTTAAAGTGGACCCCGACAGCTTTATACTAGACCGCCAGCACGATATTCTGAGGGGACATTGGTAAGAGTTTTAACATTTATTGTCAAATTTTCTATCTAATTTGTATCTTTGCTTTTATAATATCCTTGTACTGTCTCCAGCTTGAAATGAGTTGGCCAATTCAGGGTTAATTATGAAAATTATTCGGTTCCTTTGCATTCTCTTATTATGAAAAACTTTATTTATTAAGGTTAAGAAGTTGGAGGAGCTTGGAATTGGAAGGCCATCAACTTATGCATCCATTTTGAAAGTATTGCAGGTGCTCATTAAATTTTCTCTTTCCTTTTTCTTTTGACGTGTGGTTTATATTACCATTACTTGTTTGTTTCATTTATTGTTGAAATACCATGGACATACGTGGTGTTTTATTCTTAACTGGCATGTCTGTCTGTTTTGACACAACTTCTTATTATTTTTAAGTAAAGTTTTACAACATTATGTGTTCTGTATTCAGCAGTTTTATACAAATGTAAATAGCTCCAGTTTTATAGGTGAGGGGAGGTATTGTTCTATTAAATGTAGCTTCATGTTTTTGAAGAAATAGTAATGAAAAAAGGTAGAATATGGTGATGAACTGCGATGCAGTTTACAAAACCAAATGCCAGAAATTATGCAATTGAAGCTTTTGCTGCTTGAGTCTTTGGCACAGGTGCTGTAGTTATGCATACGACTGAAATAAATGGGGGTTGTGGTTAATATTTGCCTATAATTGTCATAGAAATTTCAGGTGACTGAAACTTTATGCTTACTCTTCAGAGTGAAGTGTTGAGTACCACAGCCGAATGTATCTCTATTGGTATATTGGTCTCTAGCTTAAAATACCCGATGAAGCGCTCTCATGCTAAAACTGGTACGGATATGCCACCACAAAATATCTTGAGAAGTGAGAAACAAATGGGCAGAGAGAATATTGTATTTTATATTATGTGAGCAGCTGAGCTCTGTGAGTGTGGAACATATAGAAAGTATAATGGAAATTATTTTTGGAAAGGAAATAAAAGGACAACAATACTGTTTCAAATTGGGGAAATCATGGTTCAGTTTCAAGTTTACAACCATAAAGTAGCGAAAAGTTTGAAGAAACCCCCCAACCCCCACTCTAAAAAAAACCTAGGTGGTTACTCCATATATATCTCTTCGTGAAAAATGCCATGGAGGAAAGCAATCTTTTATCTAGCTTATGTAAAAGCTAATGATGAGTTGTAGCCAACGAGATAAGTATCCAGACTGAAGCTATCTTGGCTACATGTGAAAATGTGTCTTAGTAGTCAAGACCATAAACCTGGGAGTATTCTTTGGCTACTAGTAGTGCCTTCAATCGAGCTAAAGACCTATCTAGATTTAGGGCTTGTTTGTTTTGCTGCAAGTGGCCGCAAGTTGTAAGAAGTAAAATGGGAATGGGAAAGTGAACTGCAGCAGCGAAAACATATTATGTTTTACGGTATTCGGTTGGTAATGTGAAAGTGCAAGTGAGAAAGTATATTGTATTTTACGGTGTTTGGTTAATAATGTAAAAGTGTGAGTGGAAAAGTGGACCACAAAATTAACTGTAACAGTGATTTAAATATTACAATATTAATCTACTATTGAAATTAAAATGTATTAATAAATATGAGATAAAATATTAATAATTATAACATGTTATTTATAATAATAATGTTAACAAAATATTATTATAATTAGTAAAATATTAATAAAATGTTAACTAAACAAATAATTATAAAATTTTAAGAAATTTAAAGAATATAAAATTTTAAGAATAATAATAAAATATAAATATTAATAAAATCTTAAGAAACCTAATAAAATATTATTATAATATTATAAGATTATAATATTACAAAATATTAAAAGTATTATTATATATTAAATTTTATTATAATTTTGATATAATATTATAAAATAATAAAATTAACAAAATAAAGTATAATTATAATACTAAATATAATCAATATTATATAATAATAAAGTATGTTATAATATAATAAAGTAATTATTTATATTTATAAAATTAATAAATTTAATGTATAGTAATTTTATATTTAAACAGAATATTGTTATATTAATAAAATATTAAGTTATTAATAAAAATAGTCAGAAATTTGGTATAAAATATTGATAAAATAATAAATTATTAAATAACAATATTAAAGTAAAGAAATAAAATATTAAATCAATAATAAAAATAATAAAAAATGAAAGGTTAAAAATAAAAAATAAATTATAAATAAAAAATAAATACTATTAAAATAATAAATATTAATAATATTAAATTATATATTAATTATCAAGTAACTGCTTTGGATTGCAATTATACTACAAGTAAGATTTACATGACCCCAAAATTAATTGTAGCAGCTGCAAGTGGGAAAATATGGGTGTAAAAGTGGGATTACATGACTACAAAATTAACTGTAACAACGCAAGTGAAAATGAAGATGATCATTTTGCAAGTTTTGCAGCAAAACAAACAATAAAAAAAATGAAAAAGAGGTTTTACGACTTGTAGTTTTACAAAACACTCTCTTAGCTTTACATTATAACCATCGACAACCAACTACTTTCCTAGAGGAGATAAACAAGGTCCCAAGTCTCATTCTTCACTATAGTCCCTAGGATAAAAAGGGCTTGTGACACAGACTTGAGAAAGAAGCATGAATCTACAAAAAGTAAAAGCACTAGAGGAAGATGACAAATGAGAATAAGAGCAAAGACAAAGAATGAGAAGTATAAATGTGCTTGTCCTTGCGAAGAGCGATTTGAAGGTTGCTATCATAAGTATAATCTGAAAGAACTGGAGTAACATTAGTGAAGGATAAAGCATTCTCACCAGACTGTGAAGTAGAAACTGAAATAGCACATGAAAGTGGCACAGTGGAGGCACGCCTTGTATAAACTTTCATTGGTTCTCCATGTTTAGGAGGCAAGGTGTCTAAATTTGTAATGTCTAATGTGTAGTATTATGAGTAGAACGTTCCTGAACTAAAGAATGCATAAAAATCTTCATCAGGCTCAAGACTCAGAAAGATGGATTAGTGTCAAAGTACAGCTTAGGCTATAAGAATCTAAAATTAGCAGAGATTATAAAATGATTTAGTTATAACTATCACCTCCCCAGCCTGATTGACTCTCATAAATAGCTAGTGCGGACCTCTCATGGGAGAGCACTCTGTAAGAAACTTTATGCCTCTGGCAAAGTTTGACTGGTAAACTCCCTATCGCTTGTTCAAACCGGTGTATACTCTAAAGAAAGACTACTGAGAACACTAAGTACCATCAGCTTGTTATATTGCTTTGACATTTACGTCACATTAGACGTGATGGGAAACAAAATCTTCACTCTTTAACAGGCATATTTGAATCTGATAATGTTGTGCATATATCTTAGGTCACCATCTTGCATCTGAACAACTCTCGGGATCACATCATAGGTACAATTGAGATTATTGTTACGAGTACAACTACTGAAGATAATCCCACAACTCCTTCACATTAGAAGAGTGAATCATCAAGTCTGAACACATGACTCCATGGTGCTCAAGATCGCCAATAGTATGTCATCTTGCTTCCAATCATCTGTCATGAGCTTGGAAGGATCTTTGGTAAGATCATCCTTTTCTCTGCTATGAGATATACCTCGATGATCCTTCCAGTAGAGTCATCACTAGTCGAGTTTTCGATTAGTGATATTGCCTGAGATGATTGACTGCCGGTACATACAAATACTCAAAGCACCAAAGGAAAAGTAGGATCCTCAAAAGAAAGCTTCTTCCAATATGTCTTACAAACAAATCCTCAAATTGATCTTCTCTTGGGATCCAAGATACCCAAACAAA